>JALMQS010000556.1:564210-633615 GCA_024734495.1 Forficula auricularia | reverse complement strand
AAGTACTTTAAAATATAATTTTACTAAAAACTTTATTTAACCTTTTTTTGTGGTCCCCAAGGTACTTAATTAGGATATTAAATTTCATCAAAATTGGTTAAGTAAAAAAGTACTGAAATAAAATACTAATGTTTGTGGGCCGATATGTACGAAAAACTAATCAGCGCTTCATTTTGTTAAAATAATGGTAGGTTTTCAATTTCATTTCAATCGGTGCAACGGTGTGGAAAAAATCGTGGGCCAAAAAAACGATAACATACATACATACATCCATCCATACGCATGCACTAAATGAAAAAATCGCACTTTTTGGCCTCTCGACGAGACCCCATGTAATTTTTGGCAAAACCGCCACGTGCTAATATTCAGCCTAATTGAATACTACAATTTGTGACTTGGTGAGATATGGTTCATAGTCTTTACCTGGGGACCCTTTGAAGCCACGCTTGCCCCGAGAGCGATTACAATACTTTACCCATGCTTTGCATTGGATAAAGTAAAAAAGAAATAGTAAAATCTTAATTTTTGAGTAGTGAAATTGAAAAGTGCAACCAATGCTGAAAAATTGTGATGTGGTTTTTTTAGATACATACTAATTTCTACACTATTCTAAATTTGGATGTAGGAATCAGAATATTACTCGATAATACTAACAACTTGTCAAAAGATTAAGTTTGCAGAATTGTGTTATCAAATGAATTCGGTATTTTACCCCGAGAGCAGCACTTGAAAATAAAAAAGCTTCTTAAACTAAATTTAAAAAGATCTGTTAATAATAATCAACTATAATTTCAAGGAAAAAGTTTCAATACTTGATACGGTGTTTGCAGTTTCGATGAATTAAAAACAGACATATTCGTGTGTTTATTATTTTTTACTATAGAAATTGAATAAAATCTTAGAAAATAAATAGATATTAAGTATATAGAAGTATTTTCTTTTGAAGACAGACAGGTGAATTCAGTGGGGAGTAATCGAAAGGTAGCCCAAGAATAATAAAAAATAAAATTCCGAATAAAATAATTTATTGGATCATCATTGTTATCTTATTAAAAACCGACGTTTCAGAAGGAATTCCCCCCCCCCCCTTCTTCGTGGTTTAAAGGGTTCAACGAAGGAAATATTCAATAAACTTTTTCTTTCGGCAATGCTCGAATATTATTATTTTTTTGCCAGAATAATCAATAAATAAAGAGAAACAAAGAGGTTGTCCTCTGCTTGATGCAAATAAACATACACACATATATATCGAGATGATATATCTTTGTTTCTCTTTGTGAATCAACAACTCTGCTACTCTCGGCAAAACAAAAACTTTTCAATAATCAATAAAATATGTATTTATTCATGTATTTATTTTTAATATTCTATTGATGCCTCTGGCAAGAAATAACAATATTCTAACAGTGTTGAAGGAGAAAAAAGTTTCTTGTATGTTTCCTTCGTTGACCCATTTAAACTCTGAAGAAGGAGGGAAAATTCACTGAAACGTCTGCTTTTGGGAGGATAAAAATGACGTTCCAATAAATTATTTTAAACGGAATTAATGCTTTTCCATCAATTCTTCAAATATATGCAGTACGGAACCCGTGGTATGCCTGCCTTTCACTTGACTATCTTATTTCTAATTCTCAAGAACCAATTTATCAAATAATAGTTACAAATGTTTTCAACAAAAGAAAAATGAATATTGAAAGTCGCGTTATGCGGACCAGTTTATTTCTCATAATATAATCGTAAATATATGCTGCATATTATTGAAACTAAAAGACAAAAACAAAAATGTAGAAAGTAGCGCCATTATTTAGAATGACTCGAAAGGGAAACAGCCTAAGGGAATGTGCCATACTTAAATAAGCTAATCTTATTTGGATAGCTATACTCTCGAGGCAAAGAAGTCCTTTACTAAAATGTTTCTTTCTCTCGTATTTCTCTAGATGCCTATAAATTTTGGTATTTATTTAGAAAAGATACAGATCTGAGAATAGAGAAAAAAATAAAATGTTTATTTTTTTTTTATTCATATTTAAGAATAGTGTGTTGGTGAAAGAGAATATAATAAAATTTTATAATGGATAATAAACAATAGTAATAACAATTGAAATATAAAGTCGTAGTATCTGTGATATTACATATAACTTTTGATACCAGTGTAAAACAAACCCGTTGTAGATCTCGGGTCTCCCCAATTTCGGACCCTAATATTTCAGCTCTATTTTAAATTATTGATAGTGCTAAATTTTAGAGGGAGGAGGGGATTATTATTATTTGTATGACCTTAGGAACAATTCCCATTTGGTCAGATTCTAAGTGAATATATATTTTTTTTACGTATATGTGTTTTTATGTGTGTGCAGAAATAAGTATATTGGTAAAGAGGTGAGCTTTTTCAATTATCAATTTTTTTCAGTGAATCTGGCTTGGCAAAGATGCGTAGGTAATGACTTTAGCCACTCGGCCAACCTGACCCCTAAATTTTAAAGTTTTTTTAAGTGTAAAATTGAATGTTATCTCTAATGAGTTCTCTATATGAAATAATTGGTAGGTATATTGATATTCAAAAATTTCGATTTTCTCAAAATAATAATAATAATAATTATCAGATAAAACAATTAAAATTGTAGAGATTCAATTTTTATTCCTATTTCAAGTTAATGAAATTTTTTGTTTGTAAAATTTCGTAAAAGGAATATTTTTTTTTTTGAAAATGGCTTACTTTATTGAAAAATTTCAGTTTCAGAATTCTTTATGAGCATTGAAATTTAGGAGTTTTAATTACTTCAAAAAATACCATATATAAATAAATAAATAAATAATGTAATAATAATTTATGGACCTTTTATAAAAATTTCCGACAAGATATTCTCACTTTTTAAATGCGATTGCCTGCAGACTTTTGTCGTGGTATCTCATACTTGAAAACGATTACAGATGAAGTGATCAAATCGTCATGCATTTAAGGTTTTTTGCGTTTGTGCTTTAATAAATTTATTAAATAGTGCATAATGCCGTTTTTCATGAAGTTGTAATATGAATTTTAGTATATAATGACAAGAAAAAGTAATAAAAACCTCTCTAAATATACGTCAATAAATGAAAATTAAGAAGAAAATTACATAAACATGTCTCTGTGAAGGCTTGACAATGTCTCAATAAAGTCTAGAAGAAAGGTTAGTAGTCAAAGTCAAATAAGTAATGTGTTTTATTTAAAAGATAAATTTCCCTCTACTTTAATTTATTTCGAATTGTATTAAACTGCCAAGTATGGCTTAGGAAATCGGCATAATCTGTTGTGATAGATACAGTGTTACCATTTATTTATAGCCACTTTTTTTATTAAGTCAAAAACTATTTTTAAATATTGTACTCATATCTCTTTAATTAGGCTGTAATTTAAAAACAATAGTTTTGAAATTGTTATCTGTTATTCACAAACGTGTGAAAAGCATTAGACACAATGTTACCGTCATTGTTAGGTATCATGCGAAATCATCCCTAAGTATTACATGAAAATTCTCTTAATTGGGCTAGAATGTTAAAAGAACAATAGTTTGACTGGCGTTATCTATTATAGACAAACGTGCGAGAATCCCCCAATAGTTGGATCAATCCACTTGACGGTTGGGTCACGCCCTACGAGTAAATAAAGGAAATAAAAACGGATCGCCCTCTTTGTTTGGGGAATCCCTTCATTCATTTAACCAGAAGAGGAACCCAAATCAAGATAACAACATTTGGAACGATTGTTTTACTTTTACAACCTGGTTTTTAGGTTTACTTTATGATACCATCATCTGGAAAATACAATGACAAATGACTGAGAAATAATTATTATTATATTATTTCGATGTTATTTTGATGATAATCTAACATGACTAACAAGACTTGTAGATGGTTGTTTAAGGGTCTGATTTAATTTTCAATATGGCATTTATATCAAACAATGTAGAATTGAGTTGGAATTTTATAGTATTTTAAAGATAAAGATATAAATTAATTTTACGACCATGAATTTAGGTCGTACAAAGATTTTAATAGATATGTTTATATCATATGGTGTGAGGGTCTTTCCTCGGGAGTCGAACCCAGCACTAGTAAGCTTCCGGATAACTACTCAGACCCTTGAGACCATCACCTCTAAACATGCAACATATAACAAAAAATCTATGATGGCCTCAAGGGTCTGACTAGTTAATGTGAAAGCTTACTAGTCCTTGGGTTCGACTCCCGAGGGGACAGACCCTCCTACATGCAATATAAACATATCTATTAAAATCTTTAGTACGACCTAAATTCATGTTTGTAAAATTAATTGATCACAACAAGTTGATTTTGAAAAATTCAATCTTTCTTTCTCAAATAGATATACATTTCTTTAGACATAAATTAACTTTTAAACTAAAATAGAGAAGAATATGAAAAAATGGTGGGAAGACCTAAGGGATGATTTGAACCAGAAGTCAATCAACCTTATTAAAGAAAAGCCAGACTTAAGACTAAAAGGCTAAAAATAAAAATTCGGAATCTGATCACTGCATTTTTAATTGAATATATGTTTTACCTCTAATTGTGTTTAAATACTAGTTAGTTTTTTGAATTAAGTGTATGAAAAAATTAATTTATGTATGATATGATATCGAAACTCAAATCCCATCAAAAAACATATGTGTAAAAAAAGCCAAGTTCGAGTATTAAATACCATCGTTGCCAGAAAAGTAGTGAGATCTAATGTGTCAACATGTTAAATATTGCCACTTTAAAATGTGGCAAGAATGTTGTAACTTCAATTAAAACGGATATTTTCCATTTTAAATGCCATCTATATTTTTTATTGATTTCCCATTTTTAGTTGAAATTATTTTCCGAAACTTGGCATTTAAGTATTAAGATGTTATTATTGTTTTTATCTCTGATTCTCCCAATTATAAACTCATGGACTCTAAGTTAATTCGTGACGTCCATTATAATGCGTAAATGCTAAGTTTCAAGAAAATACTTTCAACTAAAAATGTGAAATCAATAAATATAGATGGGCAAATGTACTTATAAAATATCCGTTTTAATTGAAGTTACTATATTCTCGACTCACTTACTAAATTAGTAATGTTGAACTTAGGGCTTTATTGATAAACTGTTTTTAAAACTTACTAGAACTTGGTCTTTTTTCAGAAGTGTATTTAATGGGATTTTAGTATTGTTTGTAAGCTAGTTGCGAATTTAGCTCCTTTTGTATTAAAGGCTGATGAAGGGAAAGTTTGATTTTCAATTTTTTCTCTTATTATATTAGATAGATACATAAATAATATTATTTGTCTTTAACAATTTATTTTATACAAATGGGTACTTCAACCTATGCCATATTTTAGCATTCTTTGGGCATTGGATATCCACTATATGTTAATTTAGCTTATAAATTTCATCCCTTGAAGGTGTCAAAGAAGGGAAAGTTTCGTTTTTTCAATTTCTTGTTTTGGTAATGTTCAAAACTCTACCAGTATGCCAAATTTCAGCATTCTAGGCTCATTGTATTTTCACTAATGTAAATTTAGCCTAAATATTTAATCCATCATTTTAGTTCCTGAAGAATGGAAAGTTTAGGTTTTTAGATTTCACCCTAATGCAGTAGGCAGTACTCTACCACCATACTGAAAAAATGTCCTTTTTTTTTATTTATTTAGGTACTTATTTTTAATCGGTATGATTATCAAGAATCATATGCTCTTTAATTAATTTACACATTGAAAACCAAAAACTTTTCTACTAAAATATTCCTCAAACATATGCTCTTTAATGTATGTAAATTGTGTTTCGATTTAAATTAAAGGAGGCAAATTGATTAGACATATAGTAAAATTATCTGAAAGATAAGTTCGAAAAAAGAAAATTTGAATTTTGATTTCGGCTTGGAGAAACACAGCAAAGTTTTGGTAGAAATTGATCCACAAGATGTACCTTTTTACTTTTGACTTTTTGAGTTTCTGGTATACTAATTTGAAAGGAAAAAATTGCTAATATGATTTCAAATAAGTGGATGTTATAAGGGAAAGTCCTGTAGTAAATAAGTAAATATACCAGTTTATTTTTTAGAGCATTGCTAATTTGACTATATTTGGCTGGTACTAAAGAAAATTTGTTGTAGGCATTATTTAATTCTAATATTCAACGCTTTTTTCTCTATAGTATTTTCACAAGGTAATAAATAAATGCATTTTTTAACACCAGGTAGTATATCACGCATAAATTATTATGTTGTTCTGCTGTTTAGATAAATCCACGTTGTTAATTTTAGACACAGAATAAATAAATTTTAGAGTGACTCTCATGACTGAACAGGAGCGAACACAATAAAAAGCCACCCACGAGCATGTAATAGAACAATAATCGAAAGTAGAGAGTTTTTATTTTTTGTTTGTTTTTTATTTATTTATTTATTTATTTAACACACTGTTAAACGTTCGAGAGCGAGAGAAATGCTTAACCCGTTTTCAAGAGCCAAAACTAATAAATTAAAATGATACAGGTAGTTAGAGATAAAACATTTTTGTTTTCCAATGTTAGTTCCACTTAAATTCATTAAAAAAGTGAGCATGCCGAATTTAATTGAAATTAAAAAAAAATCAAATTATTCATTCTATTATACACTGGGTGGTTGAAAAATATATATTACATCTTTGTAAAGATAAATTTCGAAATTTATTTCAAGACTACATAAAATAAAGTGATATGGGCCATCGGTATGATTTTACACATCAGGCTCCAAGAGGCAAGCTGGGGTCCCGGTGGATAACATTTTATTTGGGATCCTTTCAATTAGAGATGTGAAATTAAGTGGGAGATAAATTTAACCTAATTTATTGCACGGAGAATTTACCACGGCTCGAATCCCTTAAAAAACTTAGTAAATTGGATTGTATCTAACTTTCTGAGATTTGGCCTGTGATCCCAGCTTCTTTCCTTCTACTCTGTTTTTTCATGATGGAGGGGCCATCCCATACAGGCCTTTAGGGGATGCACCTTCTGCTATATCTCCTTCTCACATCAATATCATTGAAAAAATTAAAAAAAATGATTCCCCAAGAGATGACACACAATCAATCATTTTTTTATTCACAACGATTAAACATAGTCTAATACCTATATGTCTTCATACACTAATTTTATTAATGTAGTTGTACTGTGAAACCCCTCAAATCCGAACGCAAAAAAAGAGAATCTTATTTATTTAGTCATAAACAATTATAAATTTTAATTTTCTCATTAATATATCAAAGAATAATTGTTTTAATTTTCTCATTAATATATCATATATATTAATGAGAAAATTAAAATTTATTTAATATCATTATTTCAAGTTAGAAATATATAAGTTCAAATATTATTTTCACTCAATATTTGACAAAAATTCCCTACATTAGAGTCGCGATCGAATAAAATGTAGAAAACCTTCAGATAAACAATTATGTATATATTCTACAGTATAACCTTATTTTACATAATTAGTTGTAAAATTAACAAAGAAGTAGAGTTAGCATAACTAACAAAGTGTAAATGTGTCTACATGCTTATGTCATCCAGGATTGAAAAACGGTAAAAGTTGGTTATTGAAATTCTTTAGGTTAATCACTTTGTAAATACAATGAAATAATAATAGAAACATAAAATATCACTTAATCTTTCACTTGATATCAGTTATCTTCAATTGTCGAAGCTGGTTTCGGCTAATCCGAACAAATTCAAATCCGAACAGGCTACAGCCCCAATTAGTTTGGATTTGAGGAGTTACACTGTATTTCTAAAATGTAAAATTCTAATTCAACTACTTAAGTAGATATACTGAAGAATTTCACTTTCAAATAATGATAAATTTGAAAATGCCATTACAATTTCTCTAAATATTTATCAATTTGTTTTGATAGGGAAAGGAAAAAAATCGACTTTGAAAATTGTGCTACGTTTTTTTGTTTATTACTGAGTCTATTATTATTAATTCAATGATTAAATAACTATTATGAGAAAAAAATATATCGGAGATTAATCCGCATGTATTATATAAAGAAAAAGCACACTAGCTTACTAACCGATTATCCCACTTGATTGCACTCTGATGGCTTCGTGTTCTAAGCTACGTACATATAAAACCCAGTCTAAATGGCACAGGCAGCCAACTATCTTCGTTCTTCAAGAGGTTGGTCTTCTGACTTGAGACGATCTCGAACGCGGACTCGAAATAACGACACACGCTAGGCACAGTTTGGCCTAGAAATTCTAATCGAGATAGATAATTCACGAAATTAATGCCGTCGCGTAACGAACCGGAATTATGAAACGGAAGGAATGAGTAATCGTGCCCACCCCGAAAGAAATTAGTAAAAAGAAAATAAAAAAAAAACCATCACTCATACAAATTACCTATAATAGATAGGACTTAAATTTTAAAGGCCTAAACACCCCACAAAGAAATAGATTAATCGTTGGCTAAGGCGCAGGTATATTTTCTTAAAAATCGCCCCCTACTCTATTTGCTCACCTCGGAGGAAGTAATGGCGAATAATCAGTTTTTAAAACTGAACCTAACTAATAAGGTATTTTGTGATTGCTTTTAATTATAATACTCATGTGTATGTGTCTATAAATACTTAAAAATAAGTCACATGCACATACCAAAAAGAAGGAAAGAAAGAAAGCCCAGTCCTGTTAGACACATACAATGGTATACCTCAGTGCAGATTACCACCAATTACGCAGATAACTTTCTCTATTCTATTCATTCTTACTTTCTAAACAGAAAATCTTTTAAAGATCATCATAAATTATCAATTGGATAATGATGATGGCAATGTCCCACAATGGTCGGGTAAGGATAGATGGCGGAAGGGTGGTTCCCTAGAGATGGAAGAAAATACATATGGGGTATAGACTCAGACAAAATAGGGAATGACTTACTCAACCTAAGACTATAACCACTCCTCAACGCCATCTATCTCTCGAAGAGTCGATTCTTCCATTCATCCTTCCTTCTTTCCTTCTTGCCTTAAAGATAAGCACACACGCTCACATAGGCATGCAATTGCTTATATTAGGTAAATTTATGGTCACTGAAAATCCTATCTTTCTAATATATCTACCTCTATTAAATTGAAAATTTTTTATAATCCTTAATATTTTATAAGAATTTATTACTACCTTTTGAAGAATGAAATTTTAATTTTTCAATTGATTTTATAAAAACAAATTTTAATGAATTATTTGAAATACTAAAAATTGAATGTATACTATGTTAATATTTAAATTAATTAATTTTCATACTATTTTTCGAAAGTTAAACAATAATTTAGTATTTTTAATAAAAATTATTAACTATTTGAAATTTGAAATTTTTGGCAAAATATTATTTTTAATACCTATTCTAGTTAAATGGGATATTTGGTGACATCATAGCAATATCTGAAATAAAGAGGAGAAACATCCTACAAGTTAAAAGGCATTCTATCATGCCATTTTAATTAGATAGCTAGCTAAGTATGTACAAATATTTAATCGAAATTGTTTTGATTCTGTTTTCTATTAAAAAATAAAGTAGATCGAACTAAAGATTCTATTCTCTATTCTTGCGCCCCGCATTGATAAATCTACTTACTGTTGTTGACTGTGATGAACTCAATGGGCTGGACGCTCGTGAAAATCTTCAAAATACCAAACAAGTTACAATTACTAATTAGTTATTAGGATATAGTAAAATAATAGTAAATTTATAAATTGATTTTAGTTTTACTAATAATATTTCAATTGAAAAAAATAATATATTTAGTTTTTTCATTTTTATTCAATGATTTAAAAAGAAGTAGTCTCATAAAATAAAATGAAATATGTTTTTCGAAAGCTAAATATATTTTGAACTAAAATTAAATCGACTCTGGAATTCAAAAAAAAAAAAAAAATTGAAAAACAAATATCTATATATTTCGGATTAATGTGTTTTTAGTAGTTGTGAACGAGCATCTTAATAAATTAAATTAAATGACTTTTCAAAAAGATTGTATTTTATTTTTTTGAAATCACACCTTGAATTCAATTTCTCTTGTTTATTAATTTGAAATGAACGGATAAGTCACATACATTCATTGGCTTATGAAGTATTTTTTAGAAATAATTGTTAAATTATTGCAAACATTTAAAAACATTGAAGAAAAAAGAAGTAGGTTTTCAAAAAAAATTATATTTTAATTAAAATTCTAAAAAAAAGCTGAAATCCACAGGACTTTATCATACACTTGCCCACTCTAATATTTAATAAAATATTAAATGAATTTAACTTTAAAGGACATCATAGATATTAGAGAAATATTTTTACATTGCATATCAGAGACGTTCGTCCCCTTAGGAATCGAACCCAAGCGCTAACTAAGCTTGCCGGGCCAGTAGCCAAACCCTTTAGACAAATCTCTCTCTGACATGCAACATATATAAGTAATAAAATAGTTTATAATTATTTACAAAAGAAACCCCCCATGAATTTTGTACCCTTTATCAACTCATGATATGTCCTTATAAATGAAAATTTGCTAATATAAATATCAGCTTTCTTTGATATATGTTTGGAAATGTTTTAAATTATTTTTCAACCACCCCTTTCCCCTCTTTTGGGTCACTATCAATTCAAATAGTGAATTATTTTTATAAAGTCGTAAAGGGTGTATGCATATGCGAAAATACTTATAAATCGATTAAAGGGTCTAATAGTTATAAGTAAAAAATTATTGATAGTCTGAATAGTTGAGTGAATTAAGAGTTATGGTGACGAGGTATGTGGCTCTATTCCCCCCCCCCCCCCTTACACAATTTTGGACGTTGGAAAAAATAATGAGTATTTTTTTATAATAGTTTTTTTATAGTAAAGTTCATTTTTCTTGATTGTTTTTTTTCGTCTGAAAATGTTATAATATTAATTTTTTTAATAGGCCCCTCTTAATTTTTGGTTCGATTTCAACCAAAATTTAATCATCTCTTAATCTCAATATAAGGAATCTACATGTACAATTTCCTTTTGATTTTCAAACTAGTTTTTTAGCTAGAGCGAACACAGAATTTGGCACCGTACTAACTAACATAAATTTTGACAAAATAATTAATATCTCATAAAATATAATTTTTTGATGTTTACTCATTAGAACTTATTTTGTAGACCAAAAAGCCATGGTTTTGCTCATGTTTTTTTATCAAAATATTTTCAGGCGTTTTTGGGATAGGTTAAAAAACGAAGCAAAAAAACACTTATTTCATTCACGATTACAATACTTGACCATACCCTGTATAGTAAAGTAAAAACATAAATAGAAGGACAGACAAGCAAGAAAAGAGATTTGTTAATATAAGCTTTTAGACACATTCGATGAATAGAATACGCTCCTGAAGAAGCAATGTATATTTATTTATTTATAGTGTTTATTCAAAACATCTTTCAAAATCTAACCTCAAAGGAAAGGAGGGCAGCACTGTACAAGAGCGCCTTGACTATTCTATTATTTTTCTCAAAGATGATAAAAGGTTGCATAAATTGGAGGCGTTAAGACAATTGAATTTATCCTAGAGCAGGGGTCGGCAACCTTTTGAGACGGAAAACTCAAAAGTTACAATTTACAAAATTTCCCAGTTTTTAAAGAGCCACTAACATATTTAATTCAATATTATGGTATTTGATTAGGATTAGATACATATAAATTTGATTTTTGATTTAAAATAAAGCCGCATCTTCACATTGAAATAGCCGCAAGTGGCTCGCGAGCCACGGGTTGCCGACCCCTGTCCTAGAGCATAGTTTGAAAACCGATGGCTAAATATAAAATTTTCTTTTGAAATTCAATCTAGCTTTAGAGGTAGGGAGCAGACAAGATTTTGACTATAGACTCACCGACCATTTAATAAAAGTCATTTTTGAAAAATAGTCAATATCTTCTAAAATTTTACTTTTACGTATAGTTAGCTACATAAAGCTTTTTTTTCACTTAATTTTTTTATCAAAATCGGGATAGGGACTTTTTGGAGAATTTCCAAAACCCAAAGAAAAACCATCATTTTTTTCATGCACGATTACAATACTTCATATGTTTAAGTAAAAATGAAAAATATAGATATCAGTTATTACTATTACCTATATATTAAATTTTTTAATTATACATGTTATTATTATAAAGGATACGTTAAATTTTTTTTCTTTGGAGGCTGATACGTAGATTTATAGGTGAGGATTGTATGAAAGACAGTCCAGGGATAAATAAAAAAAGTATTTATTGGAAGGTTTTCTTAATTCAATTTTTTGAAACTGGCGTTTCGGAGGATCTTCCTTCTTTCTCTAAGGTTTTAACGGGTCAATTAAGGAAGCATGTAGCAAGAAAAAATACTATATGTTTTCAGTGACTCTTTTAAACACCGGGGAAAGAAAGAAGATCCTCCAAAACGCCAGTTTCAAAAATTGAAAAAAAAGAAAAACCTTCTAATAAATACTCTTTTATTGTAAATAATCTTTTTAATTATTCTTGCGGACTGTCTTCCATTCAATCCTCAATTATAAATGATATTAAATGAAAGAAAAAAAAAGAGTAAAAATATATATACGTATTAGAAATTTTAAAATTAATTAATTTTAAATAACTGGAAAATTTCAGTGCAAAAAATCAAATGAAAAAGATTTTAAAAAGAACGTAAAGATTTCTTAAGAATAATATAAAATATTGTCATAAAATATAATGAAAAAAAGTAAATAAAATGAATTTTCTAAGAATAAGTTAAATAGGTATTATCTAATTATGATGAAAATGATTTTTTGAATTTTCCAAGAAAATTAATCGGGTCCTTTCAAGCGGCGAAAGAAATACGATTAGATAAGAGAGCTTGGGAATTGAATTAAAGAAAATAAATCTTCAGCTCAAATACATTTAATTAAAAAAAAATATCTCTGATATTACGAATGCTTTCTCTATTTAATCAGAAAAACTAACTCTTATATTAAATTAAAACCATCAGGGACGAAATAATCAAATAAATGCAATTTCAATTTTCTTTATTAAAAACCAATCCACTTGAATTAATAGACTTTCATATATTTTGGATTTTTTTTTATCAATGAGTTTTATATGTGTTCAAAATTAAAAACAAAGGATGAATTTCCAATGCAAAATACATTTAAGATGAATTTATTATATCATTTGTTTTTTTCTAATAAATTTTCTTAAGCAAATAAGAGTATAATATAGATACTACGTCATAAATGCATTTTTTAATGGAAATTCGTCCCTTGTTAGGGACCAGATTTTTTCTAAAACCATTAATATTTCAAAAATACTCAATCTTTTTTGTAATGAAAATAAAATGAAAAAAATTATTACTGAAACGTTTAAAAGCTTATTAAATAAATAATGTAAATTGTGTTGATTTTTACAAAGGAAATTATATTTATTTGACTATATTCAGTAGAGAACAAAATTTTATTAAGTACCTAAAATTGGAAGAAAAAGTGAAAACTTTTTCCAAGACTCTGTTCGCTTTTCACATATTTAATAGAATTTGAAATTTTTTACACATACCAATATCCGTCAGGGGCGGGGAGGGGGGTCATTGAAAATTTTAAGTGCAAAAAGGGGTCCCAAATGAAAAAGTTTGAGAAACAATCTAATGCTACATTTATTACATTTTTAGAGAGTATTTTTATTATTATTGGGGATTTAAAAGCACATACTACAAATGTCATTATCGCCTAAGAGAGAATATATAATAATATTTGAAAAAAGTGCATAATATGGTGATATCAAAATGAAAAAGCTTGAGAAAATGACAAAAAAAAAAAATAGATAAAGAAATAGAATAAAAATAATAGAATTATATTATTACTATTTAAAGAGAAATGGGTTTAAATTAATGGGTTTTTTTTACTCACCCTTGATGATCCTCTGAAGACCCCGTCGCATCTTGCACTGATCTCTGCATTTGCTGTTTGTGAGTGAAGAGAGCTGAAAGTAAAAGTAAAAAATACATGATTTTAAATGAGTCATTTACAAATCAGTTATTAAATATTTATCCTACGTTTTTAAATAATTAGTAAAAATCGAAATATTAATATTGAAACAAATATTTTGTCTAACATGGAGAACAGAGCCTGTGTAGTGATATGTAAGCAAGTCGACTTCTGAATATGTGAATGTCTTATCCGGTTTGGTTAGAATGTATTCAGTGCGGCTCGGTTCTGCGGTTAGAAGACCACGACTTCGTCGGGCTGGTTTTTTAGGCAGTTAGATTGGCGTTTGCCTGAAAAACCAGCTCGAAGTCGAGGTCTTCGAACCGCAGTACCGACCTGAATTGAATACACGTAACCAAGCCGGATAAGACATTCAAATTAGGGTGGTCCTTATTTTTGATATTTTCAAATTTTTACACTGACAGATGCTCATAGGATTCGAAATTAAAAAAAAATATCACCCAAGTTTCAAGTCTCCATCTAAATTTTAATCTGTAAATGACATGGGGTTTTTGGCATTGAAATATCAATTTTTTATTCCGGCCAAAGGAATTATTCAAAAAATGTGAAACTCTGTAAACTTTATCCTTATAATAGTAGCTATCCTTCAGAATTTTTACAGACTTTTAACTATTATAATTCTGGAGTTACAGGTAGATAAAATACTGCTATATCTTAGTGTTACTAAGTTAAAGGCTCCAAAATTATAATAGTTAAAAATCTGTAAAAATTATTAGAGATGTCTACTATTATAAGAATAAACTCTACAGAGTTTCAAATTTTTTGAATCATTACTTTGGTCGGAATAAAAAATTGATCGTTCAATGCCAATGTTATTTATATGAGAAACTGCGGCAGTGGTTAAAATTGAGATAGAAACTTGAAACTTGGGGGATTTTTTTATTTATTATTATATTTATTTCGAACCACATGAGCCTCTATCAGTGATAAAATTCTAAAATACTAAAAAAAGGACCACCCTAATTCACATATTCAAAAGTTCAATAAGTGAAAATTTGGTAGCCAGTTAGGTTGTTTCCATATGTGACGTCAAGGGTACCAAATATTTCCCATTATTATTTTATTTTTTTACCTGTGATATAAATATGTAGCCAATAGATAGTTAGAATAATAAAAATTAAAAAAGAATGGACAAAGCTCACTTGGAAGGAGCGTTCTTGCGAACGAAGCCGCAGAAGAATCTTCATGGGCCCGAGTCCTTACTAGATAGCCTCGATTTTGGCTTGGCAAGTTCGAGGGACCTTTGGGTCGTTGTGGGGACTGGACTTTGACCCTGCAATAGAGAGTACTAATTATTGTACAAGCACTTAATCGTTAAAAGGGAAATCCTATAAGTATTCAATTGAAAAAATTCTTCTATTTCGAACAAACCAGTCTGAGCTAGTTTTCGAATCTTTTCCTAATAAAACTAAAGCCATTCTAATATATTATAAACTCCCTTGATGTTGGTATATTATAATAATACAAATATCATTTACAATTTTATAAATAACCAATAAATTATATTAATAACTTCAAAAATGATAAATTAGATATAGTATTAAAAATATATTAAGTTGAAATTATCTTAAAGAGAAACAAAGAGGTTGTCCTCTGCTACATACACACGTATCAAGTAGAAGACTACCTCTTTGTTTCTCTTTATAATTCAACAACTCTGCTACTCTCTGCAAAATAAAAACTTTTCAATTGAAATTATCTGATCATGAGATTGATATGCTAAGCAACAAATACCATTATATAACAGAGAATAAGCTCTTAGCATATACTCAATACTAGTCATACTGTTTTTTATTTGGAATTCAATCACATGACTGAAGTTGATAATATCGGCCTAGAATACAATCAAAATTTTGAGAACGGGTAAGATATGTTTAGCAACATATGTTTGAGTTAGTTATTGGACGGGTAATCAATTAGAAGACAGTAAATCTTTGGATTGTTCTCAACTGTCGTATTATAGAAATCACTTCGAATTTGATTTGGATTTAAAATATTATCTTATTCTAGTATTGAAAAAATACATTTTATTTTCAATTTTATAAATAAGTAATTGATAAAATTAAGAAGGTTAAATTATTTTACGAAAACGAGATCAGTCCAATGGACCTGATATTTTCGAAGTCATTCAATCCCAAAATTCTATAAAATACTATAAATTTTGAAATTATATACTGCATTGTAAAGAATTATGAGCATAGGTATTAATTTTTTTAATCTCTTATTTTGAATATTATATATTTATAAATCACTCCATAAGTCAAGAATGGATTGAATTTGGATAATATTTGGTTATAATAATGAAATTGAAAAAATCAAAATAATAAATCTCACCTGAAAGGTGGTCGAGAGTTCTGGAGATCTTCAAAACATAACGCTTCGCGTCTCACTGGTGGCCTAATGACGCTGCCCCGAATACCGGGCAGTCGCTGCACACAGCACTAGAGTAATTGGCTCGGTGGTGGGGGAAGAAGGCCCTGCAATTGAAAAGTACTTATTGCAAATTTTCTTAAAGCTAGTCGGACACCTAAGCATTGATGTAAGAGTGAGAGGGAAAGAATTGTTAGAAAGAGAGGGCAATAGGTGCCCCCAAATAAATTTACCTCCTATGTTTTTCTAAGAGGACGCCTTGAATGGAATTAACCAAATCCTAATAGAAGAAATCAAAATGAAAATAAACAAGAATAAAACCAAGGTCCTAGTATGTACAAAAAAAGAACAAACGAGACTGGAATGCATCAACATTAACCAAGAAAACCTAGAAGGAGTTAAGGAATTCCGCTACCTAGGAAGTAAAATAACATGGGATGGGAGGAGCAAAAACGAAATTAAATCAAGAATTGCCCAAGCAAAAATGGGGTTTAATACAAAACAAAAACTACTATGCTCCTCCTCAATCAGCTTAGCAAACAGGAAGTTGCTATTGAAGACATATGTATGGAGCATAGCCATGTACGGGTGTGAAACCTGGACAATTAGAGAAGAGGAGAGAAAGAGATTAGAGGCTTTCGAAATGTGGTGCTACAGAAGAATGATGAATATCAAATGGATGGATAAAATTACAAATGAAGAAGTTCTTGGAAGAATCGGAGAAAGAAGAACCTTGTGGAAGAGTCTGAAGAAGAGAAGAGGTCAGATGATGGGGCACACACTGAGACATGGGGGACTGCTTAGGGATATCTTGGAGGGGGAGGTGGGAAAGAAAAGGGGAAGGGGAAGAACCAGATTAGAATATTTCAACCAAATAATTGGGGATATGGGATGCCAGACATTTAGAGAGGTTAAACAGCTGGCGGGGGACAGAGTCGAGTGGAGACGGATTGTTGCATCAAACCAGTCTTAGGACTGTATACTCAATGATGATGATATGTTTTTCTAATAGATATATTTCCAATTTAAATACACTGCGGGACACAAAATCAACGAGATGAATTTTCCTCTGCTTTTAATTTTTAATAAATATAAAATAATAAATAATATTTGCATGGATATTATTATTATTATTTTTTAAGATAACAAGGAGGTTGTCCTCCGCTTGATGCAAATAAACATACAACACATAGCTAAATAATAATAATAACGCTATGTTTTAAAAATTGGCGAATTTTAGTTATGCATACATATTTTCAGAATCCCCTGAAAGATCGTCTTACTATAAAGAGCCAGTAATATCTTATTAATAATATAGGAATAAACATATTAATATGTGAAACGACTATGGATAGCAACGATCCGGTGCAGTTTATTTAGATTTTTTCTTAATATGATTCATTTCAAAAGAGAAGTTGGCTAAGTTATGATTTGGGCCAAGGGAAACGCCTGTAAATAGGCAAAATGACGATCTAGAAGGGAAAGGACTCGGTTGTGCGCAAGTAGCCCGAGAGGGAAGGAAGATTGAGCCGGCCGGTCATAGAAAAAATAAATACAATCTTTAAAATTAGTGAACAGCATATTATATAATTACATTAGGGTGACCCAAGAAATAAAGGAGGATTTTTTTCGTGAAATCAGATTTCGCATACGCTATATTTTTAGGTAGATTTCGAAGAAATAAACCTATTACGCTCACTCTCATTGTGCGACTTCCGAAAAATGTCAATATAGTTTTTCCTATCATGGCCCCTAGACCCAAAACCATCCTTCATTCAAAAGTTGTGGGTATGTATCACAATTTTGTGGGTGCACTTCAGGCCGCTATATTTAACCGATTGCAATTCAATTTGGGACAAAATTTAATCTTGATGACAAGAACTGATTAGTTTTTAGTGACTTCAGCCCCAAGGGGGTGGAGATGGTAGGGGGTTGAAATCTTAAAAAATTCATAACAACGTTAATATGAATGATACCAGTTTGGTTGCAAATGGCTAATATTCTACTAATTAACCTCTACAACTTGTGTCTGAAAAGTTTTTGAAAGGAGAAGTCTAAGGGGGGGTAGAGCCTCTTCTCTATCTACCTCTTCCTACGGCCTGCCTCAGGTTTTTTTTTCTGTTTGACCTCAAAAATTCAAACAATAAATATTATTGCGATTGGATAAGGATAACTTGTGGCAACTTGATGCCAAACATTATACATGAAAGGGAAATTTAAAACCCGTTATTGATGTTTCACATCCCCTATTAAAAATATATTCTTTTTAGAACTCCGTAATTCCAGTGACATGTTGACTAATTAAAAACAATGCGTTTACTAAGAAAATAGCAAGCGATTACAAACACATCGATATGCCAGCTAACGTTCGCCTTAGTCTGTAAGTACTGACTTGTTTCTCTGCAAGTCGGCACAGGTTGCCGTGGTCAGGCGTACACGAAATTTCAATTACAAATGTTTTGACATCAAACAATGCGTTAAAAAAAAGAATTTGATTTTCTGGGACAACCGAATATATTAATATAAATAAATGATTCTATGTATAAAAATATTTAAAATCAAACCTGCTATTTTGTATAATAAATCAAAAAAGATTATATCGAAATATAAATATATAATGGCTGTTCTTTTCTTTTTTCATTGTATTAAATTTAAGATACTATACTTCTTTTGGATTGTTAGAAGTAACTTTTAGCAATAAATTGTATATATTTTTTTCTGGCTAATAAAACATCCTCTTAAAACTAAAAAAAGTGTCAGCCTCTCCCTTGCAAGAGGTCTCAGGTTCTAATCTGACATCCGGCAAGTCATTTTTTTAAAGAGAGAGAGAGAGAGAGAGAGAGAGAGAGAGAGAGAGAGAGAGAGAGAGAGAGAGAGAGAGAGAGAGAGAGAGAGAGAGAGAGAGAGAGAGAGAGAGAGAGAGAGAGAGAGAGAGAGAGAGAGAGAGAGAGAGAGAGAGAGAGAGAGAGAGAGAGAGAGAGAGAGAGAGAGAGAGAGAGAGAGAGAGAGAGAGAGAGAGAGAGAGAGAGAGAGAGAGAGAGAGAGAGAGAGAGAGAGAGAGAGAGAGAGAGAGAGAGAGAGAGAGAGAGAGAGAGAGAGAGAGAGAGAGAGAGAGAGAGAGAGTGTATTATATCTTTCACAGAATAAAATTTCGTAAAAACAATCTTACATACATTACAGCCTGAATTTAGTAGAGGACTACCTCTAATGATTTTAAATCTGATATCATCAGCAATCTAAACATTTATAAGATATTTTTTATTTCAATAATACCTACTGATTTTGAATTTTAAAATGAAAAACTAAACACTTATTATAAAGTATTAATAAAAAATAGTTAACTCCGGATTTCAAGCTTCAAATTATAAGATTTCTAAAAAAAAATTGTAGAATAATAATAAAAATTTAATTAATTAATTTAATTTAAAGTCTTGTCCAACTCCCTACGATTCCTTTAATTATTAATCATGGACACGAATAATGAAATAATAATAAAAATGTTCTTAAATAATTCTTTCTTACAATGAAGTCTTAAAAATTTTATACCCAAAAATAAAATTTAAATTTAATAATTTTAAAAAAGATGTTTGTTTTTAAAAAATGAAAAGACCAAAATAATTTTGAATTATAAATCTAAAATTTAAAAATTGATTGAGATTAGAAAAAACAAATTCTTTTAAAAAATCATTTAAATAATGTTAATAATAATTCGAGACTTATTTTCAATTTTTTTAAGAATCATGCATTATCCTTTGTTTTCAAAATTAACACTGCGATTACATGACTTTTATTAGATATATATTAATTAAAATTTTATTGGAAGAAATTATTTATATTCATGTTTTCTCTAAAATACTCTTTTATTTTTAAAAAAGGAAAACTTCGACTCTCAAAATAGAATATTTTCCGATTTTCAATTTTGATTGAATAGATCAAAATAGAGTTGTTTCATTAGGTATAATTCTCTTGGCTCATTAATCGTGATTGTATCAGGTTGTATCCTTTATAATCTTAATTTTAGTAGGTACATTCAAAGGATGTTTTTTAGATATGCTAATAGCAATCAGGGGTGGCTTTTACCCTTTATGATAAGCCACCGGCGCACCCTTTTGATAAAATGATAAACAATTTCGTAATAATTATTCTGTTCCAATCTCTCCAACAATTAGTAAAATATTGATCTATCAATTAATGGATAATAGTCTACCTAGGATAGAATTCCTTATGCAAGGAACTGTTAATTAAAATTATGTCAATATGGTATACCTGCTAGAGACCCAGGCAGAGAAGGGGTCCATCAGTGTACGAGACCCTTGTGTTCTTAAATACAGGGTGGTCCATAAAGATACCACATTTTGAAGAGGTATAAAAAATGAAAAAAATTAACTAGAAAAAAACTGAATATGTTTTTGAGAAGAACATAGATTTTTTAATGTGTTTTAAACATAATCAGGGGGTCAAAAATGAAAATTCTAGCCCTTGGGACCAAACTCAAACAAATACATAAATGTATACATATTCTGTAGACCCCAAAAAGACTAGAAATGCAAAACTAACCACCCAAAATAAGGCGGGGGTCAAAAATGAAAATTCTAGGCTTGTCGGTCAAACTCAACCAGAGAGAGAATGAAATTGATATTTTAATAAATTATTTTAAAGAGAAATACCTTTAATTAATTAAATTGGCAAATTCTAATATATAATAATATTTGCTATAACCTATTTGTGGAATTTAAAATTGAAAAACCAATTAATTATTAAAAGGAAATTGAATAAAAATGTAATTATACATTTTAATCTAGACAACCACCTGGGAATAATTATTCCAATTAACAAAAAAACCCATCAAAAACAACTTAGCCGAAGATGAGATCATGACACATCTAATTGTCAACCAAAAAACCCCTTAATCCGTGAATTGCATCTAAATCAGAGCCGTTTTCGAGAAACCGATTCTATATATATATAAGATTTACTCATTTAATAATATAAGTAGAGCGATGCACGGTAACCCTGACCCCCCCCTCCCGAAACCACACACCTCGCCCCCACCACTGCATCCCCACTCCGCCCCACCCCAACTGCACCCCGCCTGCTGCACCACCCACATCCACCCCACCCCGCACCCAGTTTTTGCATTTCCAGCTTTCTAATGGCCCACATATTATGTGTATATTTGTTTGCTCGTACACCAGTTTGCCCACATTCGTTCATATTGATAAACATTATAAAAAAAGAAATAAATAAGAAAAAAATAATAAAAAAAATAATCGTATACGATCTGAAATAAAAACATAAAATTAATATGTTTCCAAGTTATATAAAAAAGCCACTTCAACCACTTTATTTGTAAACACACCTGTAATGTTATGATTTATACACCTGTTAATGAAAAACAAACAAAAAATTCCTAATTTTAATATAATGTATATTAATATTTGCTATAACCTATTCGTGGGTTTTAAAATTAAAAAATCAATTAAAAATAAAAGATAATTGAAAAAAATGTAAATAAACTTTTTAATTGAGATTTTCATCTATCAATAATTACTTTAATTAAGAAAAGATCAATTAAGATTAAATTTGTCGAGGTCCAGACCTAGCCAGATCGCTTTCTCATCCTCAAAACTTGTTAATAGAATTTGTTTCATAAAAGTCGGTAGAGCCGTTTTCAAAATAGAACCAAGATACAAATATATAAATAAATATATAAACAAATATATATACAAACAATTTTTGCTCGTTTAATAAGAGTAGAGTAGATATGAGATAAGATAAGATTAAATTGAAAGATTTTTGTGCCGAGTGTAGCAGAATTTTTATATATTGAAGAAGACAATAAAAGAGTGTGTCTTCTGCTGGAATTATAAATTTTATTTATAACGAGACTATAGTTTCGAGGGCTTTGCCCATTCATACATTAATTCCTGTGAATCAATTGTAATAGACTAATGAAGAGGGCAGAGCCCTCGAAACTATAGTCTCGTTATGATTAAAATTTATAATTCCAGCAGAAGACAGACTTTTATTGTCTCCTTCGATAAGATAAGATTTAATAATTTAATGTAATTGTCTAGACCAGGGGTGTCCAACCTTTTCGCTTATTCGGGAAAAATTAGATAAAATATACTATTAATATTTTCAAAAAAGATAGTTAATACTGTAGAATAATTATATCCATCATAACAAAGAATATATTATGTAGATATGATGTGAATTTTTATTTTTTTGAATCATTAAATTATCCAAAAGATTTAAAAAATTGTATTTAAATGTTTACCTTGTCTATCATGAAGTATTGAACAATTCTCCGGAAGGCAGTTGTCAACAGAAATACACAAAACGCGACACAGAGTAAAAACAACTATTACGCACTTGTCCCACTGGCTGCTTGACTCGAAATGAAATAAATATATTTCAATATAAAAAACAAAGCAAAGGAAAAAGAATCCCGTTTTACTTGATTAGATATCAGAAAGGAAAATAATTCCAAATAAAATAAAATAATATTCAAGAAATTCCCAATTGGTTTGAGATTGTTTTCAAAAAACTAGCCTGTGCTTCAGTCAGGTGATTTTCACTTAACTTTTTGTAATTAATTAAAAATAAAAATTTTAGAGGAATAAACCCTTAATTAAATATTTAATAAATAAAATAACAAATAATAATCTAATTGTAATAAATTCCATCACAAATTTACAAAATCTAATACAATGTTCTACAGATGTTATGAACACCTATTACAGGTTCAAAATAAACACTACCCAACCACACAATCATTAACATACATTTTCATTAAATAATTAATATCTTTAAAAATATAAATGTTCAATATAGGAGGTTTTATTGTAGAAGTTTTAATTATTGAAATAATAAATATTTTAGAAAATTTAAATGCAAAATGAAGATTGTTATTTAAAAATAAGAACTTGATAATATTTTTACCTCTTATTGAGATTCTAATTTTACATTTAGGAAATTTTATTTTTGAAAATAGCTTTCAAACAAAAAGTTATTTCATGAATATTATGAAACCTGTAATATTTGTTTCTGGGTAGATAATTATTATAAAATTCTAATAAAGAGACACTATTAAATTTTTCTTCATATCAGTATCTAATTATATTTCTATACATTCAATCACAAAATATGTAGGTAAAAAATTTATATCTAATGAAAATGAAGTCGAAAATAAACCACAATGGTGATTCAAGTTCTAGATTCAAAATTTAAAATTATCAACTCTATTTTTCGAAAACTTTTCAGTTAATTTTCAGATTTCTTATTTTACAGAAAAAAAATCATCAGATACAATTTCTAGAATGTACATATAAAGTAGTAAAGAAGTTTATGATTTTATGTCGGGCCGCATTCATTGAAGTTCTAGGCCGCGGTGGACAGCCCTGGTCTAGACTCGATATAAATAAAGTGACTTATAATTGTACAAATGTTTGATAATATCTTGATAAGTTGATTCAGTCAATGGAAAAACGACTTGTATTGATTGTATGGTAAAAATCTAACTATGTAACCTATAATATCCTTGATGTATGAATTAATTGATAATAATTTCTTACATTATAAATTAATTTGTTAAATACTTTTCACTTTATGGTTTTAAAAACATGAAATCCTCAAATAGACATAGGGGGCGCTGAGCCCATAAGTATCCTAGGTTTCTGGCTGGAATGTACTCCCAGCCTAATGCCTGGCTCACATTATTCCAGTCCAGTAGTCCAGCGAGTTAATCCAGTCCAGTGCTGGACTGGATTATATCGTCTACATTAATTCCAGCCATCCAAAGCTGTTGAATCGGTCATGACAATGATTTCAAGAAAGGAGTTCAAAACTTGTTTTAAAACTGTTCAATTACTACTGTTAGAAGAAATAACTGAAATAGTGGAAGAGGAACTAAAAAAAGAAAAACTGATTTCGGTGAGAAAACGTTTAATACAGCACTGGGTTGGCCGACCACACTATTCCAGTGGCGCTGGAATGGGAGAGCTGGAATGAAAAAGTAAACCGAAAATCCAGTCACTGGACTGGATCGCTCACTGGAATGTTACATTGCAGTGCTGGTTAACATTATTCCAGTGGCATTCCAGCGCTGGTTTCGGTCGCTGTACTGGATGCTACTGGAATAATGTGAACCGGGCATAATAATGCGAAGGTGTGCACCGCATACGGGTGGCCACATCAATGGGCGCCAAAACGTCTTATGGTCTTAAGACAAAAGACAATAAATAGACCGAGCGATACGCAGAGCAAATGAAAAAGAACTAATTTCTAATTATTATCCCTGTATACACGCAAAATTTAGTTTTGCAAAATAGCTCTGGCTCAGGAAAATCCTCTCTCCATCTATCATATACTAACATGGTATGAATACGAAATAAAACAACGTAACTAAAATATAATTATCGTTAGTAATGTTTTTGTCCCATGCTGCCCTTGATTTAATTCTGCCTTTTCCGTGTTTGTTTTCCGCGTAAGTAATAATAATAACAGTAATTATTTGGGATATATTAAAAGGAGCTAGTGGAGTCGTTTTCTGCTAAATCGATTGTTGAATAAGAAAAGTACAATGAACCGTTCTCTCTCTCTCTTTCTCGCATACTTTTCATAAATAGCAAGAGGAATAAAAAAAAATTCAAAAGCATTTGAAAAATGTTTCTTTAATATAAATAAAATTCCAAATGAACTCGAGAGTAATTGTTTTTTTTTCTTTGTTTTGTTGTTATTGTTGTTTTTGGTCTTCTCTTTTGTTCAATCGAAAAAGAGACGTCTCCTCTCTTTAATAGAAATAATCCTCCTTTTTTTTGGAAAGTTAATGAGGCGGATGTTACTTGGAAATATAAAATTGAACCAATAAATATATCATCGTTATTACAATGAAAATATATTTGCGAGATAGAAATTATATAGGTATATTTTCCAAAAATAATTGTTTTATTTTTTTTACCACTTAAAGTGAAGTGTACTTTGAATTAAGGGCGACGTTACAGAATTTCAATTCCTATAAATATTTTCCCTTTGGCCTTTCTAAAATAATTTGAATAATTTAAGTAATAAAATTACAGGGACTCGAGGCTCCGTACTCATGGAAAATATATATATAGTTGTTATCTTCCAAAATAATTGAGATATTTTAAATGTGTTCTTATTAATCGTTTATAAGAAGAGAATGAGTGAATTTATGGAATTTTTTCTGAATGCTGACTGAAACTTAATTAAAAATGTTCAATTTTGGGTTTCCCCATACTGTCTTTTCTGGGTGGATTGAATATAAAAAAAAGTTGGTTAATTCTACTTAAAATATCTCTACACGAATATCTCACAGCCCATGATAAAAATTATTTTCTATTTTTGAACCCAGATAAAATTTAACCCTTCCCAAAATAAACATTTGGGGCCGTCCATAAATTATGTCTCTCAGTAAGGGGGAGGGGGGCATCTCAGATTTGTGACAAAATGTGACAGGAGGGTCCGGAGATTATAAAAATTGTGATGTCACAAAAGTCAAATTAAAGATTTAAAAAATTTTCAAATACCTATATTTTTTTAGATTTCAGGTTATTATCATTCCAACTTGAAAATGTTGATAAAATAAATCTAATTAATAAGAAATTTAAAAGGCTTGGTGTGTACTGGATATCACAAAGAGAAACAAGTAAACTAAAATCTGAAGTTACAAAGTTTTCAATTTTATTTATTCGTTCCATAAAGAAAATTTTATTTATATTTTCTATAATCATCTTTTTTTATTTTTTATTTATATTTTCTATAATCATCTTTTTTTAGTACATTCATTTTATCGTCTATAAGTAATTTATATGTTTCATAAATATGACTAAATTCTCCGTATAAATTGATTCAATAAGCAATTTGAATTTAAACGGTATTTAATTTCTTCTCTTTCGAAACAAGGGGATAATATCGGCGAAATAAAATATATTCGGGGTAATAGCTAAAAAATGTTTCATAATTTCTGCTCTAGCTTTTTACATAGTACCTAATAGCAAATACTGTGCTTGGATGTAATTTTTCTCATAGTGTAGGGCCTCTGCAAATTTTAGTGATTTGGACAAAAAATTTCCGGGGAACAGTTGATTTAGAAAATTAAAATGAGACAAAAAGGTGTATCTTTATTAATACAAATTTGACTTTCAAATTTTAGCTTATTTGCTACAGATATTTAAGAGCTCATTATAGAACGATTTGATCTTTTCTTATTTACCTACTGCATCAATCATTCAGAAGTTCTTAAGCTAGAAAGTTCGAAAAATATTAACTTTTTTAAATTTATTTATATTCCAAAAAAAGTTGTTGTTTTTCCCCTAATTAAAGTGAAATGTTATTTAAATGAGGGGCGACGTTACTGATTTCCCACTCTTATACTTTCACTTTGGCTTTCTAAAATAATTTAAAGTTAAGAACTCTCGTTCTATATTCTCTATACGCCTAACTCTACCTTCACACCTCCCTCTCTCTTATTTCTATCTCACTTTATCTTAGGGAAAGTTATAATCAGTCTAGTATTTAACTTGCTTATTCCTTGGTCTTGCTACTAGATATTATTAATAATAAACAAGCTTGCAAAATTGAAATACTTAAGTAAATTAATTATTCTGTGAGAAGAATGGAAGAATAATGCGTAACAACCAGCTCAAAAATATTAAAAAATACAGTAAAAAAAAGTAATTAAAAAAGTAATAAATCAAATTCCTTCAATACATAAGAAATTTCTCTTCTCCCATAGGGACGCTAATTTTAAAGAAATTTTAAATTTATGAAAATGATTAATATTATTTTTCTTAACATTAGTATCTACGGACATTTTTTGAGAGATGTATAAAAATTTTGTTTTCTTTGAATACGGTGTTAATTATTATTTGGGTGACATCTATTCAAGATATATATCTATATTTTTAAAGAGCCTCCACATCTCTCCTTATAGCCCTCCGATTCTCCCACTCAAGATCAAGTGGCTCAGGGTGTGGCCACAGCAGAACGGTGTGAAACCTTAGTATGCTGGTACCAAGAATAAAATAATAATAATAACAATAAAAAAGGGAATACCGCATGTCATCCAAACAATAAAAATAAATAAATAAATACACTGGGAAGAATAAATAAATAAATAAAACAAAAAATAAATAGAATATGTCACTATATATAATTAATATATATAATTAATAGTTCAATGCAAATTCACTCAGTAGAATTTATTGGCAGCCACTTGGAGGGCTGGTTAATTGAGAATGAACAAGCAAATTCTCACGGGCAGAAACGATGTTGTTTTCTTCAGCAAGCAACTCTAGTACTTGCTGATTTTCGATAAAAAGAAGCGTCTTTTTAGAAAAAATTATTATTTTTATTTTTTATTTAAATTCAGGTGAAAAACAGCAGACAGAAAGAAAATAGTTTTTGTCTAAAATAATGAGATTTCTTGTTAACGTTTTAATCTTTAATTTACATTACATTGAAAGTTTCTTTTTGCCGAGAGTAGTAGAATTTTATATATTGAAGGAGATAATAAAAGAGTGTCTTCTGCTGGAATTATAAATTTTTAACTGAGGAAGAGGGCAAAGCTCTCGAAACTATAGTCTCGTTATAAAAAAATTAAAAATTTATAATTCCAGCAGAAGACACACTCTTTTATTGTCTCCTTCAATCTTTAATTTACACTTTACAAAGTTTAGATTAAAATTGTATCAATTAAATCCTGGTATTGCTTAAATATTGTATTGTCATCGCAAACTATTACATACCTATACTTACAAAATTTGAAGAAAATAACATTGTTAAAAGTGAGTCAAAATTTGATCACAAAATTGTATCCAAATAAAATGAAAGAAAAATCGAATGAAATAAAGTTTTGTAAGAAAAACACGAAAAAAAGACATTCTGTTGAATTGATAACCTCCTCCTTTTTTTGAACTCGGTTAAAAAGAGACCTGTTTATCCACTTCCTGTTAAACTAGACTGTAAGTCAAGTTCGTATACATAATCACTGGGCTAGCAGAAGACTAAAAATGCAAAAACCAACCGCCCAAAATAGGGGGGGGGGGTTGTAGGGTCAAAAAATTGAAATCTAGGCACTTGTATCAAACTCAACCAGAAGGGTTTGGTAAAATCAAGTGGATGAGTTGAGCTTTAATTTTGCTTTTAGTGAATTTTATTATTGAAAAAAGCTTCACGTATTGTACAAATGTAAATTCATATTTCGAAAAAGGGAATAAATGTATCTCTACACATCAATCTCAATGTTATAAGGAAGTTTATGATTTAATGTCGGGCCAACTCATTGAAGTATACGTATGCGTACCGAGAACCACAGGTTGGACAGCCCTAGCCTTCACAATTCTTCCTTAACAAAATACAGCTTCTAGCTTTAATAGTTTAATAAGGTATGAAATCGTGACAGACACACAGCTAATTGACAGATAAATATCCCCATAAGGATCCGTTTGTATCAATTTTACCTATTGCCTAAAAACAAAAACAGATTTTTACTTAGCTCATGAAGAAATTTTTGATTATATTTTATAGGAAAATTCCATATGATGGAACTTGTCTTACAATAATATTAACAAATTGTAGCGATTTTGAAGCGGATTGATAAATTACCAAGTAATATCCATGGAAGATAAATTAGTTCCACAAATTTCTGTTTTTTGTTTTGATTTTTTTTTTGCTCAATTTCTATCTAAATTGGAATCAGACCTAGGTCAATTGGACAATAACTCACTGAAGCCAAATTATGTATTGATGTTTGTTAAATTAAAGCACAAAACCAAATTACAGGGTAATTATTTGCCCATGGTTTTCGTTCCTATTCACCTAATTTTGTAACGTTTCAATCAAGTGATTTGCCCCCCCCCCCCCCCCCCCCCCCACCTCTTCCCCTGAAATAAACCCCCATTCATATCGTGGTGCAATTGGGGTAAATCAATCAAAGTCACACAAGTTTGGTTAACAAAATAGCTAGCTAATTAGAGTAGTGACGGACTATGTTTTTTTTACTTTATTTATAATATAAATTATATTTATTCCAATTTGTGGATTGACCGTAAGAGTTATTAAGATATTGAGCTAGTCTCAGATTTTCGGTCAAATAATAACACAATGGTGCCTGGAACACTGCTACAAATGGTAATTTTTTTAGTTTTAATTAAATTAGTTGGATAGGAAGACAGGAGAAAAATTAAAATACAAAGATTTTTTATTTATATATTTCGATGACTTACCGTCAGGAGAACATTGACATGTTGACAGTCAATGTTCTCCTGACGATGAGTTGGTGCCTTGAAATATATAGAGTAAACTAAAAATCTTTGTATTTTTAATTTTCTCCTTGTGAAACACCACCAGCTCCCCACCTAATTTAATTTTAACAATGTTTCACTATAAACCAACACCGCGTTCCCTAAATTTTATTTTTTTGTTTTAGTTAAGAGTGAAGTATTGATACTATTTTTAAAATTTAGTCTTAAATAAAAATATCCCCAATTAATTATTATACCAATATATTACGTAGAATTATAAATGCCGTATAAGTTATCACTTCTGTCGTGTGGTCTTTTAAGCACACAACCGAATTTTTTATAAAAACATAGCTTAAGTAGAAATAAAGTTGCTTTTTATAATTAATGGATAGTATAATAATCAGTTCCATAAAATTTTTAACCATCTTTCACCTGTTATGCTTTGAATAGATACTTTTCAGTATTTTTTTTTCAATTTTTTTATTAATTGCTTCATTGATTCGATGAATTAAATATGAAAAAAATTTAAATCTTAAATCTCTAATTAAGAATTACTTTATAAGCAAAATTTCTCACTTCTAAACTATTAGCAAAAAGATTTTCCATATCTGTAAAACCTCATTTTCATTCAAAAGTTATTTCTTGGGCCCTCTACATTAGTCAGATTAATCTCACTATAAATAAAAAAATAAAAATTAAATATAGAAAGTAGTACTATTTTAGATTGTAACCGCGAAAGCATAAATATTTTTGGTATTAAAGCACAAACGAAGTTTAGCTTTCATTATCTATTAATAATATAAAACTGAAATAATATAAATATGGTGTGGTAAAAAAAAATTCTTAAGAAACTTTTTGTTTAACAATTTAACAATTATTTTAAATACTTTAATAAAATTTGTTCATACAGTCACAGATAAACTAAGCCAAATCGATTTTTAAATTTTAATCGTTCTTTAAATTGTACAGCGTCTCTGGATCCAAGTAGTCTTTCTGTCCCAAATCCCGACCAGCCATCACCAAGCTAAACATTACTTAAATAGGCTTTGGAGGCCCCCCCCCAGGGGCCAGCCGACTGCTAGCGAAGCCGCTCGAGTCGCGGAGGTGAGGTATCCCCCCAGGGCGGGGGGGGGGTAAAGCTTCGTCCACCTGTACAATGTAAAAATATTGTCAAAAATGATGATTAAGTACATGATAATGATATTTTAAATTTAAGTTAAGTTTTGACTTAAATTTTGTCATCGAAAGTAGTTTTATTTACTTCTGGTGTTTTTGAAGGAAGAATATTGGGATGATAATTTCAAAGAAGGATTGAAAGTCGTGTGGCACACACACGTTTTTTTTGATGTTTTCAGTTCATTTGTGAAAAGTTGAATGTACCATCTGATTTAGGGTTCAGTTATCTGCAAAAAATTTGTTTCTTGTTCTTTTGAGTGGAAAGTGAAGATAGCATCATGGCAGAAGACGTCAACAAAATCTTGTCTGTCAGCTTACGACGTTCAGAGACAGCAAAAAAAAGTTTCTCATATGACAAATATAAATATAAATATATATAAAAAAAATATATCAATACTTTGCAAAGTGATCATGTATAAAAAAAAGAACGGAATTGTGTTTATTTTGATGGAAGAAATATATTTGAAAAGCAAAGCTTTTCAGTTCTTTCGCATCTGTAGAAAGACTGATTATTTATTGACAGGCGAGAAAACTAAGGAAATAAACAGGACAGGAAAAATTTTTAATTTCAATTAAAATATCATATTAAAAAACATTCACCTTCTACGCTTTAATAAAAAATCGTCCATTAATGATTATAGAATGGAAGTTTTCTTCCAAGTCTTCTTGCTATTCAACTAGAATCCAAATGAACAAAATAGATAGGGCCAAATATGTGATGTCACAAAAGTCAAATTAAGAAATTTAAAAATTTTCAAATATATTTTTGGGATTTCAGATTATTATTATCATCATCATTGGAGTATCCAGTCCTAAGACTGGTTTGACACAACCACCCGTCTTCACTCTGCTCTGTCCCATGACCTCTCTTAATGTCTTGCATCCCATATCCCTAATTATTTGTTCGAAATATTCTAATCTAGGCCTTCCACTTCCCCTTTTCTTTCCCACCTCCCCCTCCAAGATATTATTATTATTCGAACCTGAAAATGTTGCAAATAAATCTAGAAAAAAAGTGTAACCAATCAATTTTTAGCAAAAACACTTAATTTTTTAAATAAACCCTTTTTCTTATAATTAACGATTAATTCCCTGAAGAAATAATATACTTGAAGTGCAAAAAAATCGATCCACTAATAAAAATTTTATTAAATAGTAAATCATTTTTAATTTTTTTACAAGTAACCATACATTATTGAAATTATTGCTTATTGTTGACTTAGCCGTTGATTAATTAGGCACACAATTTGAACTGCTTGAACTTCAGAAATATCCATTTTGTATATTTTATCTTTTCTATCAATGATGCTTAATTCGAAATTATTCATTTTATTGATATTTCAAAATGGAATTTGATCTTTTGTTAAAACTTTATTTAAATAAAAGTAATATTGAAAAAGTATAATTTGTAATTGTATCTTTTAATTTAATTTCACTTGTTTTTTTTTTTATAAAATTCAAAAATTATCAACAATATTTATTGAATATGTTAGTTTAAGAGTTAATGGAACAAATTATATGAATATTTGTAAAAAATTTTAAAAAATAAATTGCTATTTAATAAAGTTTTTATTAGTGGGTCGATTTGCACCGTACTGTAGTAATAGTAATAGTGAATAATGTGTTAAATGATATGAATAAAAATAAAGTTAAACTTTAAAATATATTGAATCCCTTTGTTGAGTTCAATTTATAAAAAATATAATTAAATTATAGGGTATAAACGTGATAGTGTGACGTCACAAATACAAGTGGAAGGCTCAATGAAAATGTGACATAATGTCTTTTAAATCTTGAAATTGTGTATGTACTCCTATTAACCTCCCCTATCTGGCGAGTCTTAAAAAATTATTTTTCCTCCATTTGTAATAATTGTCATTATCTTAACAACCCTTGATAGATATTGAATAAATGTCCCTATTGTTATAGGGATAGAGTGTCGGAGGGTGATTTAAATAGTTCATCTTTTGATTTTCAATTCATGCTGATTGCCGAATCTCCTCTCCGACTTGAATAATGGAGACCGCCAATTAAGCCCCCTCAACCCCTCTTTTTGTAGGCTAGCTTATAATTACCCGCGTGGCAAAGGGGTTGGTTTGACTCTAGTGAGCAGAGTTATACGGATAGGGGTGGTTTGATTGGAATCGCTTGTCCAATGTCATCCACCTGCCGTTGACAATGGATCGGCCCATTTGATTAAAACAAAACATTTCGGATATTAATCCTATTATCAGAGTAATCAACGATTATGATTTTTTATTCACTCCTTAGAGTGTGGGATAGGGTTCGAAAACGGTAATAAAATTTTAATGTGATTAAATTGAATATCATTAATTGAAATAAAATAAATTTGATGTTCCAACATAAAAAATGTCGAAGCCGCAAAAAATAAAACATAATAAAATTAAGTACTAAAATAAAATTTATATAATAGAAAAAAATTTATTTAAAATGTACAAAAAAAAATTTACTTGAATACCAAAAAATTTATAATGCCCTTGAATAAATACTAACCCCTGATAAGTAATTTTAAATTAGATTTTAAGTTTAAGTTTGAAATAAAGTTCTTTTTAAGCGACTTCAAAAAAGGAGAAGGTTCTCAAATCGATTGATTTTTTTTTTGTCTATGTTACCTGATATCTTCGCCAATTGTGAACAGATTTTGATGATTTTTTTGCATTGGGTTCAGTCTAGTTTCCGATTGGTCCCGTTTTTTTTTCATTGGTATTGGACTTTTTTGCTATGTTTGTTTAGGCATAACTTCTTTGTTTATAAAGCGATTTCGATGATTCTTTTTATATTGAAAAGAGGGTACCTTAGGGGTGGTCACATATTAATTTGGTCAAGTTAGCTGATCCGTCGAGTTCGATTCATAAAATGTATATGTTTGAAACTGACTTCAAAAAGTGATTTCTTGTTAATATTTCGTCGTTTAGTTGTAACTAAATTAGATTATTATTTTATACCTTTTAGTGTATTTTATTTTATTTTTGAGTTTTATTATTTTATTTGTTACATTTAATTTTTCTGAAGTCGGTTTTATTTTTTTTATAAAAATCATTTTTTCTCTGACTCCTAATAACCGAAAATATATCAAAATCTAAAACTCACTTTGGTTTTATTTCATTTTATGCAAAACCCACCTTGCAATTTTACCCAATTTTTTATTATTATCTAAAAATGTTTCACCCAGAAACACCACCTGATCTCCTTAAAAGTTATCAAAAAAGAAACACTTTTTTGATGATGATTACAATACTTGACCATACTCGGTAAGTAAAAATGTTAAAATAAAAAATAATTTTCAACTTAAATATTTCATTTTTTGACTAATGTATTTTTTATTTTAAAGATTTAACAATAATTAACATTGATCAAGAAAAGTTGTCTCTTCATCCCAACACCGGCGACCACAATTCCCGGTCCTAGAATCAAATGATCGAGCAGCTGAGAGCACGCATTACAAGCCATTCGTAATTTCTCTTCAATTGCTGCTCGATTATGCTGGCGTATATTCTTGATTCCTGCAATTCCAATTTGAGTCGAGATAACTCCGCAACTGGCCATTTGTAATTCTTCATCTTTACTCTTAAGAGGTGCTTTTATATAGATTGTGCCTGTTAGTGAATTTCCATTTGCGCTTCAAATTCACGAATTGTGTTCATCAGCTGAATTCGAGCCTGTTGAGCCAAGCTTGTTTCTTTAGTTTGCTTATCGGTTAGAGGGTTAAATATTCAGCTGGCTTACAGACATAACAGTAAACCTGGTTACGGAGGAAAAAAGGGTGTCATTTGTGGAAACTCATTATAATTCATCATCCTTACTCTTAAGAGCTGCTTTAATATAGATTGTGCTCGTTAGTGAATTTCCATTTGCGCTTCAAATTCACGAATTGTGTCTATCAGCTGAATTCGAGCCTGTTGAGCCAAGTTTGCTTCTTTAGTTTGCGTATCGGTTAGGAGGATTAAATATTCAGCTGGCTTACGGACATAATAGCCAACGTGGTTACGGGAGAAAAAAGGGGGTCATTTGTGGGAAACTCATTATAATTCTTCATCTTTACTCTTAAGAGCTGCTTTTAATATAGATTGCAAAGCCTCATTAGTGAATTTCCATTTGCGCTTCAAAATTCGCGAATTGTGTCTCGCGCTGAATTCGAGCCTGTTGAGAAAGTTTGCTTCTTTTATTTCGCTGATCGGTTAATTCTTTATGGCGGATTAAATATTCTTCATTAAAAGACAGACATAATGGCCAACGAGGTTACGGGAGAAAAAAGGTGCCATTTTGGAAAATCATCAGGTGTTATGCGGGTGTCATATCAATATTGTATTAATTTGTTCTCTTTTTTTGTGCATCAATAATTTCTTTTAATAATGATTTGACTTACGAGACATTTTCTTTATCCAATTGTTTTATTTCTATCGAAAGGTTTTCATGCTAGAAAAATAAAAAAATGAAATTAAAACATAATATTTCAATAATTGGGGTACAAAAATGTAGTTTTATCATATTAAGAAATACATACTCTATGATACAAATCGATAACTTATTTTTAATATATGTCCGTTTGTTCGTCCATGGTTTTATCTTTCAAGATTATATAAAAGAATATTTTTTCTTCTTCAATCTAAAATATCAAAATGATTATATAGAATTCCCGAAATAATAAGTATTTATAAAAATAAAAATCGAATTTTCAAAATACATACTTGTTCTAATTCGTCGCTTATTTCGCTTATGAAATTCATTGCTTTCATAGTACAGGTACTCTATGATGAACTTTGCTAAAAGAAAAGAAAAAAATAATTAAATTTAACAATATTTTCAATGAGCCATAAATCAATAATTTATTATAATAGTAAGGAAAATTTGGTAAAAAATTTAAATTCTTTGTCGGTTTCCCATATATATATATATTTGTGAAATCTACCTAGAATTTTATATTTTTAAATTTTATGGGTGAGGTTGAGTATCTTACACGGGTCTAGGCTTTCAAGGGTAGAATTTTCATTTTCGACCCTCCTCCTACTTTGGGTTGCGCGGATTTTGCATTTCTACTTTCTGGGACCCACAGAATATGTATATAAAATTTGGTTCCACGGTCCAAAGGGCTAGAATTTTTATTTTTTGACTTCCTCAGAACCACTTTCAAGCCATAGTATTTCCGATATATTGATTACGTCTTCATGACTGCTTTTCATTGATGATTTATTATCATAGATATCAATTTTTTTCAAAAATCATCATCACTGTTTCATCTTCAAAATTAAAATTTAAAAATTTAAATTTTCTGAATTTTCCTTTTCTTATAATTTTTAATTTTAAATTTTTCATTCTGAAAAAATCAAATTCATATACTTTATTTACATTTAGATATGTATTAATTTAATTTAAAAAATATATACGGTACAATATAGTTATATTAGAAAAAATAAAGTTGAATATTATGCAATATGAAACAATTGCCTCATCATGTATGAATTTTTATTATTGCATGCATTTTAGAGAATTTACCTGCCTATATTTTTAATGAAAATTATTTTATTTTGCATACCTCCTACCAATATTTCAAACAAAAATAGGCATCTTTTTTTAGGGATTATCATTATTAGTGTACCCAATTTATTTCCAAGAAAAAATAAATAATCATTTTCAGTTGTGTTTCATTTACCAGAAATTTTTTGAAACAAATTTTAATTCCCTCAATTTTTTTTTATAAAAATAATTTTTAAAATTTAACTTAGTCACTTTTTTATATTTTTAGGCAAAATCTTCATAATTTCTCTCTGATTTTATAATTATTGGTTTAATAGTCAAGCAGAGCAATTGCTAACATATATAAAATTTTTTACAGACATTTTCTAAAAGGACTTTTTAAATTTTTAAAAATTAAAGATATATAAAAATTTCATTTTTAAAAGTTTTTAATAAAAATGATGTTTTTATCAAAAATACTTTAACCGTAATTTGGGAAAGATATTATCTAGTTAATATGAATAATTCAATAACGATTTGAAAAAGATACCAGCCAAAATGTCTTTGGAGGAAACTTGATAAGAAATGCTAATTAATTTTCTATTATTCCTTCTTCTATGAATTTATCCAAATTAAACCTACTTTGTAAATCAATTTCTTTCTTTATTAATAGCTATTAACAGGTAGTGGAGGGTATACGTCGGTATACGGCGTATGCATCTATGATTTGATCTGAACAAATAGACTGTGTCCTATTTGAAAATTAAATAAAACATACTTAATTGAATGTACGGGAAGGTCATGGGAGGAAAGAAGCACACATATAAAATAAGGTCTAATTTTATTTAGAATCCTTCCTCCTTCTTCAAAGGATTCCTTAACAACACACCTTATTTTATATGTGTTAATTTTTTCTTTCCTCACGACCTCTGGGCTGCCTTCCATTACATTCAATTAAAAATTTCTACCAGTCCGTCTCTCTCCAGATATATATATATATATATATATATATATATATACCAGTAGTATATATAACGAAATACGATTCACTCACTCACACAACACGGAAATTCCAAAACTAATAGACCTAGGGGCTTGAAATTTAGAATATTGTACTATACACCATAGATAAAAGCCAGCTGAGAAGGGATTTTACGAAAATCCAATTCCTGTTGGTAAAATGGATGTTAAATTAATTAAAGATCTGTGATTATTGATTCTGTTGCCATGTTTTTGTTTACTCAAATTCTGTTTTTTTTTAATGATGAAATTATATATAAATTAAAACATGAAGAATAACCATTCTACATTGGATTTTGGATTTTTCGGCAATTATTGGTAACCATTGATAAAGACAAGCATGGAGGTATGGAGTCAAAAAATGAAAATTTCGGCTCCTTGACCAAACTAATGATTTCTATAACCTTTTTGTCTTCTTCCATGTTTTTAACAAATGCGTTAAAAAATATGAGAAAATAACATTAAAAATTAGATTAAAGACTGTTTACCATTTGTTTTTTGTGCTATATTTTAAATGTTCTTTCAGTTTCAATTTATAGAACTTTGATCGTCTTATAAATATTTAAATATGAAAATTCTCAAACTTATGACAAAAAAAATACTTATGAACTAAAGTAAATTTTTCCGAACTACTAAATATATTAATTATTCTGATTACTTTCTTCAAATAGCTATTATTCCCCCATGGTGTAATTATCTTTGTTTAGGAACCATGGTCATGAAACGGATAACTGTAAAATTTGTTCCGAATCCTGGGATAAAGGGGTTCTCTATTTCGGCGTCCAAAATATCCCTCCGCGTTTCAAATAGATTTTGTAATTTTCGTACCCGAGAGAAGGGGATTTGGGTTGCCAAATCATCCCGTGATTTTTCGTTGTCGCGATGATAGAAGCCTGTCTTTGGAGATCTCAATTTTTTGACGACTGGGGCGAAAATAAAATTCACAAAATATCATGTTAAATAAATATTAAAAAGGCCATAAAAACTGTATTTGTTGAGGTGCGCGAAATTTTTGTTTATCAGGCACTTCTATGATTGGCAAAATGTCCGCTTTTTTCGACTTTGACGATTGAACGAAATTGTGATCAACAAACTCTGCCTACATAATAAATTTCAATAATACGAAGCTTGGGGGTACAGAGTAAATGAATTCTCATCAAAGTTATTCCGATTTCAGACTTTTGAGTTATGGAACCCAATAGTAACAAAATTCTAAAATGGACGATGTCACATTATTATTTAATTACCTCCAAATCTCTCTTTCTTTCTCTGTTTACATAAACATTGGCCTGAAATATTAAAATTAATAGTAAAATCAATTAGAAATGAATAATTTAATAATTTAAAAATTACACCATTTTTCTTGTTTTTTTTAATTTTTTTCAATTATTATTCTCTCTCGTTTTTTTTTTCGTGGGTCCATAATTTGTAGCCCTAGAACTGGTGGCATGAATCTATTGTTAGAATTAATTATATGACTTCTAGTAAACATACGTTGAAAGTAGATTAGATACAAGAGTGGGCTAGAGACATCATCACATACTATTAAAGGAAAGATTGTGCCTGTATCTGTTTATATATATATATATATATTCTCCCCAGGCTTGTCTGTATGTCTGTCCCCTAGAAATATTCAATTAAATAACTCCTCAAACTTTTGTCTCTAACAGTGACAATTCCATTAGATTCAAATTGTAGAGGATGTAATTTTTGATATTTTTGTTTAAAAAATTTGGAAAATAAATCTCTCACCCAAATTGAGGTGGGTCAAAAATGAAAAATTTAGTTGAAAATTCATATTGAAAAAAATTACAAACTTTTTATTTAGAGGACAATAAATTTATTACTTCAACATAAAAATTCTTGATTAATATTTCCTTAAATACATATGTACTTAGAGTACCTTTCTAAATTTGAGAGAAAGCAACATTTTTTGTTCTTTTTAAAAAAATTTTACCAATGAAAAGGGAGAAATTCAATCGCAAGATTCTAAAGGTCTTAGCACATACTCTTTCCTGTGCCTACTGGTTAGCACTAAGAGACGAAATAATGTTTATGTCATATTATCTTGACTTGACCCGAAATATATACCTATTGATTCTTGCTCATAAGCAATATATCTTTACTTTACCATACAGAGTATGGTCAAGTATTGTAATCGTGCATGAAAAAAGCGGTTTTTTTCCTTCTTTTTTTTCGAAATATCTCAAAACAGCGAAAATATTGAGCAAAACCATGGCATTTCCTTCTAAAAATTTAATAAGTGAACATCGAAAAAATTATATTTTTTGAGAAAATAATTATTTTGTCAAAATGTCTGTTAGTCTGTCTGTTAGTTAGTCTGTGCGTTACCAAATATTTGTGGACGAGTTAGCTCAAAAACTAGTGTGAATAACGAAACCAAATTTCACACTTAGTTTTGGTCCATAGAGATTAAGAGCTGATTAGATTTTGGTGCATATCGAGGGGGGTGAGGGGGTTAAAAATTAAAAATCTTACCTATTTGAGCAAACTCAACCAAATTTTGTAAACATAATCAGTGGGACCCCAGAAGTCTAAACATGCAAAAACCAACTCCCCCTTACCCTACATGAATATAAATAATTTTTATTAAAATTGAATGTTGATGAAGGCAGTCCACAGTGGTTGTAAAAAAATAGGACTATAATGGTTTTATTATTTTATATTTATTCGTTAAACCGACGTTGATTTGAACTACTTTCATTGACTTTTTCGTTACCCTGAAGAAGGAGGGAATAAATCTCCGAAACGTCGGTTTAACGAATAAATGTAAGATAATAAATCCATTATAGTCTTATTTTTTTACAACCACTGTGGACTGCCTTCATCAACATCCAATTTAATATTTATATCTCCTAAAGAAAAACGCTATCAATTTTATTAAATATTAAATATAAGTGAGGGGCCAGTTGTATGGTAAAAAGTCAAGGATGGCCAACAGAACACGTCAGCATATTTTATTTGTGAAAGCCACCTATTAATCCATTTTTAATTTTAATAAATAGTTTTCACTCCTTGAACCTAAGCCATTTTTCCTAAGTAAAATTGGTTCTGTCTTAAAAAATTCACTTTATAATATATCCATATGAAATATGATTCAAAGTATTTAATACCTATTAAGGTCAGGTGGGGTAACTGGGCCAGCTTGTTTTCCCAAGGATAGTACTCCATATTTTTGGCTATAACTAAGCTTCCTCACAATTTATAGATCTCGTGCATAAAAGTATTAATTGAAAGATGAAATTTTCTTCAAATAATCATGATATTTTCAACTTTTGATTATTCAAAATTTTGGAATAATCTTAAGTTGGAATGTAAAGTTTTGCGGTTGGCCCAGTTAAACGCGTTGTGGGGTAATTGGACCAGCCCAGCCTATTTGCTGTTTTTTTAATTTTTAACATCTTTTTGGAGCAGTTGGACAGTTCCCCTATCCCTCAAGGCCCTGGCCGTAGGTGGAATTAGTCTCATTTGTATATGATTAAAATAATCAAAGATGTAAGCGATTCGTGCAATTGGGCCCCGACTAGGCTGGCCCAGTTGCACCAAGACCTCTATTTTTTTATTCTATTGGATTTTTTAAGGTAGATAAGTTTAAACGCTATATAATTTTTAAAATCGATTTTTATTACAGAAAATACAAAAAAAAGTATCATAAAACAAACAACTAAACAAAATAATTTCATTTTACCCATTGAAATAAAGTTAAATAAGTTCCTTATGCTTAAGAAAGCCTTAAGTCTCAATATTTTCAAGGAACTGGGTAAGGCAACTAGGTAAGAAGTAAGCACATATCTAGGTAAATACGTAAATAAGTAATTAACTTAACTAAGTACTTAAGTATAAAATAAACTTAAAGAAATTTCTCTAATTCAGGAACACTGAAAATTTTCTATCAATATGAAAAAGTGAATTGCGCTAAAAAAATGCGGTAAAATTAAAAAGCTCTGTGGTTACAGGACCCCTGGCCCAGTTGCCCCCGGCCCCACCTGACCTTACCTATTGATTTTAATAAAAATATTTTTTTTTATTAATTTTTATCCCTAATAATAATAAATATATAATATTATATAAAACTATTTATTTTTATCCCACTATAAAATAAAATAACAAACTAATTTGAAAAATATAAAATTCGGTTGATTAAAAAAATTGCATTTTGTCCAATAATACGCAAATGATCAGGCACATTTCATAGTTAAATTCTTGTTTATTAGGAAAAATAACTTAAAATAATATAATAAGTACCTTCAATCAATAGTTAGTAAAAAAAGGTGTCTACTTTTAATTAACAAAAAAAATAATTTTTAAGAAAAAAATAAAAACCGACTTCGAAAAATTAAATGCAACAAATAAAATACACTAAAAGGTATAAAATGATTATTATCTTATTTAGTTACAACTAAACGACGAAATATTAACATGAAATTACTTTTTGAAGTTGGTACCAAACAAACTATACCTATAAGCGAGCATACCCTCCAAACGTACTAAGTAAGATCCGTCGAGTGCGATTCATAAAAAGTATATGTTTGGCACCAACTTCATAAAGTAATTTCATGTTAATATTTAGTCGTTTAATTGTAACTAAATAAGATAATAATTATTTTATACCTTTTAGTGTATTTTATTTGTTGCATTTAATTTTTTGAAGTCGGTTTTTATTTTTTTCTTAAAAATTATTTTTATTTTTCTCTTTTTAGTAATGTTATTAATAGTGATCATATCATCAGAACTTGACCAAATTAATATGATACCATCCCTAAGACACACCCTTTCGGATAAAAAAAGAACCATCGAAATTGGTTCAGAAACAAAGAAGTTAGGTCTAAAAAACCTAATAAAAAAGGTCTAATACCTATGAAAAAAATGGGACCAATCGGAAGGTAGGCTGAACCCAATGCAAAAAAAAATTTCAAAATCGGTTCACAATTGGCGGAGATATGAGGTAACATAAGCACAAAAAAAAAAATTCAGTCGAATAGAGAACCTCCTCCTTTTTTTGAAGTCGGTTAAAAACAAAAATAATTTTTATAAAAAAAAAATAAAACCGACTTCAAAAAAAATTAAATGCAACAAATAAAATAATTAAACTCAAAAATAAAATAAAAGGTAAAAGGTATAAAATAATTATCTAATTTAGTTATAACTAAACGACGAAATATTAACATGAAATTATTTTTTGAAGTCGGTGCTAAACAAACTATATAAGCGAGCGTATCCGCCAATCGTACTAAGTAAAATACGTCGAGTTTGATTCATAAAATGTATATGTTTGGCACCGACTTCAAAAAGTAATTTCATCTTAATATTTCGTCGTTTAGTTTTAACTAAATTAGACAATTATTTATACCTTTTAGTGCATTTTATTTTTTATGAGTTTTATTATTTTAATTTGTTGCATTTAATTTTTTTGAAGTCGGTTTTATTTTTTTTATAAAAATTATTAAAAAATTGCATTCAAAATTGCTGGTGTCTATGTGTTCAAATTGAAAATTAGATCTAAAATGGAGGCTTTCATCCCAATGGCCACATTGTTGCATATAAGTCAATGAACTTAAGTGACCATAATTAGTGATGAGCAAGGCAAGACCAAGACTGCAAGACAAAGCTCATCAATAATTAATATAGGCAGAGGGTGTGTTTGTAAAGCCTTCTATAGGGTGTTTAGAAAGTTCTGATCACTTTTAAGAAAAATATTATTATTATTTTGATTTTGTGTATTAATATTAGTGATGAGCAAAGCAAGACCAAGACCAAGACTACAAAAACAAGACCAATTCTGCTCATCACTAAATAATATAGCCAGAGGGTTTGATTCTAAAGTCTTCTATAGGGTGTTTAGAAAGTCCTGATCACTTTTAAGAAAAATATTATTATTATTTTGTTTTTGAGTATTAATATTAGTGATGAGCAAAGCAAGACCAAGATCAAGACTGCAAAAACAAGACCAATTCTGCTCATCACTAATTAATATAGGCAGAGGGTGTGTTTGTAAAGTCTTCTCTATAGGGTGTTTAGAAAGCCCTGATCACTTTTAAGAAAAATATTATTATTATTTTGTTTTTGAATATTAATATTAGGGATGAGCAAAGCAAGACCAAGACCAAGACTGCAAGAACAAGACCAATTCTGCTTATCACGAATCATAATAGTAGAAGTGATGACAGTAAAAGTGAAATATTTTCTTCTTCGCAACGATTAATGTGGGGCAAATTTCAAGATTAAATTTCTTTGAACACAGTATTATGTGAACTCTACCACTGGCATTCAGAGCTAGAAATAAAATAATTTTAGTTGAGATCAAAAGTTCACTTCTAGGAAGAAATATTGAGGTAACATGCCTAATAATCATCATTTAACGAATCATCTAGTAGCTAACTTGACCAAACTACAAATCATACAATTAACCTTGACAGGGTCATTTGTATTAATACAAACTTTCTATGACATTTATTTATTTAGATAAGGACATTTTATTTACTTATTTATTTATATAACCAAAAAATATTACATATAATTATTATAGTAAAATAAATATTTCCTATTTTAATAGGTGTGTACATTTCACATAAAAAAGAACAAATTCGAATGTTTATTTTTCCATATGAATTGGGAAGGATTTTAAGAATAACATTGCATGTCGTTGAATACCGAACCCCCACTTTCCCTTTTTTCTCTCTTGCTTGATTTGTTTAATAATTCAAGATTGATATCGTAAACTTCGCTAACGATCGCGAGCGGGGAAATTTCGCATAGTCATTTTTTTTATTTTGTTTTGTTTTCACTTTGATGTGAATAACCTTAATAGATATGGGGGAAACAAAAATTATGGGTTTTTTTATTAAATGGTGCGTTTTAAGGAAAGTAAATAAATAGCTAGATTATTATTATAAAATTTATACACATAAATTGTTAAGTGATCGTCAAAAACAGACAAGAACTTGAAATCAATTTTTAATCGCTAATTATTATCGTAATAAAAAAAGGTCTCCCTTTCAGTAATATTTTTGCACATCTCACACCAGCATACTCTTGAAATTTTCTACGGCGGCATAATATATCAAACATAATTATACTCAACCTACTAAAATAAGGCTCTGATGGAGAAATAAGAAAACAAAAAACTTTTCGATCATTACACGTTTTTTTTTTTTTTTGGAACTGCCATCTGCATTATTTATAACAATTTTAATAAATAATATATTTAAAAAGCGAAGACCTTGCACCAAATTTAAGATAAATAAATTAAAATAAATTTCAAGAAATGATTAAAATAAAAATAATTTATATTTTGATATAATTTCTCTTATGAATAAGATAAAATAATAAAATTTAACCAGCCTTTGTTAGAAAAAGAGCAGATTGACCTGAGTATTCAGCGAGTGAAGAACTAACAAATTAGCTCCCCTCCATCGTGAAAAGCAGAAGAAGAAGAAAATCTGTGGATGTGAGTAATAAATAGTGGAAGGTTTTATGTCGCGGGAAAGACGGTAACAGAAAATGAGTTCCAGCCTCTAGAAGTTATAGGGATAAACGATTTATCAAAAATGTTTATCCAATGTGACAGTGAAGGGGTTTTGAGCATCCGAAAAACGAATGATTTTTACAAATATGTTTTAGAGGTGGTTAGTGACTTTAAGATAGTTGTATCGCGATAATAGTAGCAAAAAGTTAATGCTAGAGTATATAGTATAGACAATAAGGATTCATAAATCATAAGCCCAAAAATTTTTGCTGTTTATGTACCACTACTAGCCAATCCCGTGCTCGTTTGGCAACACTGTCCGAGCTTATATATATTTTATCATAGAAATGTCAGATAAAGTACATTATAAAGGAAGATTTATAAAACAAAAAGTTTTAAGTAAGCGATTGAAAGCTGTTACGACAATGGCTGAAACAAAAAAACGTCAAAAATGTACTAAAAGTAACCCACTTTTCAGGTGAAATAAATGCGGTGTTGGCAGCTTGTTTTTAGTGTAAATTTTTAAATATAAATTTTTTATTATTTATTAATTATTATCTCAGAAATTGTGTTGTAATTAAAATTTTCTTAAAAAATGTATTAGTTATTGTTTAATGTTGGTTTAGTTTTTTATAACAATGGTAAGAAGAGTTTCTTGATTATAATTATAAATATATGTATGTAAACTTTCCGATATCCCGTTTAGTGCAATGTATAAGAGTCTGAAAATCTCTATCTTTGGAATTTAATATCTCCTATATTGTTCATAAATTTTGTTTTGCTACCAATCGATGCAGAAATATTTAAATAATAAACTGTCTAAATTTCAAAAAAGATCCTAAGAAAGCCCATATGGTGAAAAAACTAGCTTAAAAGCCGCTAAATCATTTGTATAAAATCGGAAGAACAAATTAACATGAAAATTGTTAATTTTTTGATGTGAAGGACAAAATTTGAAAGCGATATTTTTACTGATCTACATTCCGGGTTTTAAATCAAATTCTTCTGCCTCTAGTACATAACTGTTTGAACTTTAAAAAATAACCAAAAAATAAATGTTTAAAAATTTTGTTTTAGGGGTTTTGATTCTAAACGCCACATATAATGATGATGAAACAGCTAGGCTTTTGACATATAAAAGATCTGTAAAAAAATAAGGACCTTTTTTTAAGAAAAAAAAATCTGATTGAATAAATTTGAAGAGTTGATTTGTGACAAAACCAACCTTTTTGTAATCAATCCGACAAAAGTGAAAAGGTCTTTCGTTCGCAGAAAAAGACCAATGAGGTCAATCTCTTTCTCTCTTTCACATACAGCCACACACACACAAATCAAGCTTTTAAAGTTCTCTGCTACTAGATCCATTCTTCTAGGTGGAAAGTTTGCTGGTAATCCAGGGGGCCAAAGGGTGATGCTTTTGGTATATACCCACCCTTTTGATTTTCTTCATATCATCATCTGGCGAGATTCCCATCTGTTCACTGGTATCAACCCCTTTCAGCCCATTTCCCACCCTTGTCTGCTTCGCCCTTGAACACTAAGGTGATACTCTGTCCATTCCCTTAGTCTGTCAGCTTGTCTATTTGTCTGTCGGGTTATTCGCTATGTCACCAGATGTCACCCTACTTTATTATCCTCATGTCTTTCGATGAAAAATCCAATGAAAAATTGTTGCAATTATCAAAAGAAAAATTGAATAAATTTTTTTTTTACGATATTTGGATAGGTATAAAGAAAAATCAATGAAGTTGTCCTCTGCTTGATGCAAATAAACATATATATGATATATATGTTGCAGTAAAAACCCGGTTTTAGAAAGAACGACTTCTTCCTAGTTAAAACGCGTTTCAATCAATAGCATTGTGACAACTAGAATTTACTGATGTTGGTTGAGTTTGATTCAAAGGTCTAGAATCTTCATTTTTGACCTTCCCCATCATTTTGGGTGTTTATTTTCAAAAATTTGTAAACGAAAATGTCAAAAGTTAGAAACAAAGTTGTAGAGGATGTAATTATTGACATTTCCGTTTAAAAAATTTTGAAAATAAATACCCAAAATGAGGCGGTAGGTCATAAATGAAGATTCTAGACATTTGAATCAAACTTAACCAACACCAGTAAATTCTAGTTGCCACAAAGGTATTCAGTGAAACACGTTTTAACTAGTAAGAACCCGTTCTTACTAAAAACGGGGTTTTATTGCAACATATATACCTAATATAGATATATATAATTTTTTTTTGAGACTATAGTTTCGAAGGTTTGACCTTCATCAACAGTCTTTTAATTAGAAATATTTTATCTGTAATTTCTCCTGGATTCAATTACCCGAATGTATATAGAAAAATTCGTTTTGTTGTTATAGCAAGCTAGCCAATAGCCACATTTAACAAACAATTATTAACGTTTACTTAAGAGAGAAATTATTACTTTATCAATGGAAATTTAGTAAAATAAAATAAAAATAATTGAAGAAATAAACAAACAAATAAATAAATAACAAAATTTCTTCAATGGAATAATTTTTTAAGTAAAGTGTGATAACTATACCATGGAATAGAAAACATTTCCCCGAACATATTTTATAAATCAATTATTATAGTAAAAACGATTTATTTCGACAGTGACTCGGGATCAATATATAATTCATAATCACCTAATCGAGTTAATTAAACCCATAGAATTTCAAAATAAATTATCCATAAATTACAAATTAGAAATGATTTATTCAGCTATTGCATGGGTAAAAATATTAAATATTCAAAATGATATTTTTGAACGGGCTTATATTTTATGCATTCTATTCAAAACATATATTAACAATGTATTTGGAATACTAGATACGCCCACAGTCCCCCCCCCCCCTCGATGATTAAAACTATAAAATTTACTACTTAAGTAACTTCCAGGTAAAATTTAAGTCATTCCTTTCAGGAATAGTGAATAGTGATGAAAACGTGATTTTTGTACTTTTCCTCATATTTTGAATTTTTAAAAAAATGTTTTTTGTAAACATAAGGATTTTAAATTAAACTCTAAACAATATTTCAAGTTTTCATGTGAAGAAATATTGATATTTTGTTTTTTTTTCACCCCTTTAAAAATTGAATTAATTATTTGTGAAATGAAATCTCCTTAAAAATTCCAAGTATCTAACCCCATTGGTTTCCAAAAATTTTGATATATAAAATAAATACGTGGCTTTAGAGTAAATCTTTTCTTCGAATTACTCCCTTGAAATTTTAATTAATAAAGTTGCTTTCTTAAGAAAGATTTAAGCCTCAAAGTCTCAGAATTTTCTAAGAAATCGTGATGAATAAATAAATTAATATTATTTTGATTTTATATAAATATCCAGTTTATATTTATTATTATTTCTTTTAAAAATAGTTATATTTTTTGGTTGAAAATAAATAAATATAATTATCTAATTTAATAAATAATTTGATTGGTAATGTTTTGATTGTTATTATTTTGTCTTGGGTCGATTATTCCGAATGGGCTAAACATTTAGTGCAAAAAAATTATGCAATTTTGATCCGGAATTAATATTTATTTTCCCCAGAAAAATTTACTAAATATAGGCCTAAAATCCTGATATATTTTCAAAGCGAGCTCTCTTTCAGACATGTTTAAATACCACCATCAGAAAAAAAAAAATTGGGTGAATTCAATTCGGCTACCCTGCCTGGGCGTACCGAGTAAAAATTAAATAAAATTTGAATATCTACTATCTATACATAGTTTTTAATTTATTTTATTTTATTATTCAAATAAAATATATATTCATACTTTGCTCTATTTTTGTTGCAGGTAAGCTGATGAAGACTCAACTCCAAACTGATATCAACTACTGAATTTACTCCGTGGCCCTTAGTGAGTAAATACTAATACTACAAACCTTGTCTAGTAATACTCTAATCTCAAAGTGTTTAGTTTTCCAGATTTCTCATTTTCAAACAATATATGTTCTCAATTCCTATGAAAATATTCTTGTTTGCATTCCGTGCTAAAAGTTTCTTTTTAACACCGAACTGATGTAAATAACACTGATATCAAAATTCATTTGTTTTATTTTCCAATAAGATATTAATATTGGATAAAATCAACGACCACTAAAAGTGCTATTTAACGGGGAAGTAAAACAATTATTCTTATGGGAGAAAAGATTTTGTTTCTTAGATAACTTTCTATCAATAGATCTCAGGAGGGGCCAAATTCACGTAATTTTATAATTATTAATTTTTCCAAAAGATGTCAATGCTATCGCTATTAAATAAATTAAAATCTCTGTTTTACCGACATTAGTAGAGATTTTTTGAGTACAAAATCACTCATAGTTTTATCTACTTAACCCGAGATGTTATAGAAAAGAAGGATTGTATTCACCCTCTAAGAAATTGAACTTAAGTGCCAAAAGGCTATCCCGGATATATTTTTCACCCTGCTCTAATTTCACATTCTCTAAATATCATTTTAACCACTATATAATTAGAAATTTCGAAAAATCCTTTGAAACACTAATTAAATTTAATAATACACAGACAATCTATTCTTCATCATTCCGCTCCTTTTCATCTTTGTTTGGAATCTGATTTTACGATAATTAACAGAAATAAGCGAATCGGAATGCCAAATAGCTACACCACTAGGATTTGATGATGATTTCTATTGAGGAAATTCTAGGAATTTGGTCGGTATTTACTATCTGTTAATTAACATTGAAATCAAGATTATCATTCTCGTTCACTGATTTCTCCTATTTCTATGATTTCTCAATTACAAAGCTGGCTTTATACACAAAAATATTAATATTTATTATCATACTAAATTTATTTTAACCGAATATTATAGTAAAATTAAGTAAAAAATGTTATTATCAATGTATTTTCGAAAGATTTAGTAACAAGTGTTCAGGAGAAATTAGAAAAAATGTCAAAACATTTTCAGGTAGATAGCTAGCTAATTTATAAGTAGAAACGTGCAAATACAATATGTTTACTGTCGTTTTGTTCTTAGGTTAAGTTAATATCCAGGATCTGAATTTGTTAATATTAAATAAGAAAATAAAAAAAAAAAAAAAATTATAGACACCAGGATCGTCCAGAACTTGATCCCAGAACCTCAGATTTTAGTTGTCAAGCTCTAACCAAGTGACCTTCTAGTCCCTAAAGCCAAACCAATCTAAATCCCTATTGATTACACCCCAAGACTTGATAAATATTTTCAAAGTTTGGTTGCTGAAATTAATTGAGAGTTATTTAATTATTGTTTGTCAATATTTTCTGCAATAAGAACCAAAAACACTTTGAAGGTCTTGTTACCGAGAATATAGACAAATTTTTGATTTGAAGATTACCTTAACGTAAGGTCAACAAAGCAATCAAATATGTTTTATCTGCATGCCTCTTCTTTCAAATTAACTAAGTACCTGAAATATAAAGCTAACATTAATGAGTATTTTGGGGACGCATCAGTTTTTAGGTAGAAAAATATAATATTCAGCTCTGATTTAATTTTAAGTTTGTAAACCTGAAACGTCCTCAACACTCCCATAATTTTCACAGCCGATTTACAAATTTAAACAATAACTTTAATAAAAAAGTTTCAGGAAAATAAACTTATATCATAAATCCACTTACTAATATCTTATTAAAAAGTAAATACATGAACTAAGTGATAATTGGTATTGTTATTCTTCTTCTCAAATTAATTTGATGAAAGACTGCGTTTTCGTTTATCTTTTAGCTGATAATCGTTTGGATTTATTAGCACTCAAATTTAAAATAATTTCCGGTAACTTTAACTTTAGTGTATTATTTTGGGGCCATGCCATTTTGCACTATGAAATCAATGAAAGTATTGTTAAATATTTACTAAAGTTATAAAAGTGAAAAACGACTCAAAATGAGGAATACACCAAACGGAAACTTAAACATGTACTAACACTTTTACCAGAACAAAAAAGTTGGTAGTAACATTAATTATTAATATCCTTTGATCTCGATGATCTATATCAGGGGTGTCCGAACTTTTGGCTTACTCGGGCCACATATGAAGGAAAAAAATTTCCTCGGGCCGCAGATAAAATATACTAATATGTACTATTAATATTTCTTAATCAAAAATGTACATGACAACAACCCTACCGGGAAAAGAAGACGGGGCCGTCCAAGAAAACGATGGAAAGACGCTCTGGAATAAACAGGCTTTTAGCCTACCAATAAGAATAAGAAGAAGAAGAATAAAAAATGATAGTTAATACTGTAGAATAATGATATTCACCATTACAAAAAATATATTATGTAGATATGAGGTGTTTTTTATTTTTGGAATCATTAAATTATCCAAAAGATTTAAAAAATTATATTTAAATGTTTACCTTGTCTATGTATTTGAAGGTTTGAACAATTGTCCACAATGCAGTAGTCAACAAAAATGCACAAAACGCGACACCCATAAAACAGAAATATTAAGCACTTGAATCTCTGGGTGTTCGACTCGAAATGAAATAAATGCATTTCAATGCAAAAGAAAGAGCAAAGGGAAAAGAATCCAGTTACTTGATTAGATATCAGGAAAGAAAATAATTCCATATAAAAAAAAACGCATGCCAAACATGCCCAATTGATTTGAGATTGTTTTGCAAGAACTAGCGTGTCAAGTCATTTTCACTTAACTTTTCCTAATTAATTAAAAATCAACGTTTTATAGGAATAAACTTTTAAATAAATATTTAATGAATAAAATAACAAATAATCATCTAATTATAATAAATTCCATCACAAATTTACAAATTCAAATACAGTTCTACAGGTGTTATGACCACCTATTAAAGGCTAAAAATATACACTACGCAACCACACAATCACTAACAGACATTATACGAGGTTTTATTGTAGAAGTTTTAATTACTGAAATAATAAATATTTTAGAAAATTTAAATACGAGATGAAGATTGCTATTTAAAAATAAGAACTTGATTATTTTTTTACCTCTTAGTGAGCTTCTAATTTTACATTTAGGAAATTTTATTCTTGAAAATGGCTTCTCGAATATGTAAATACATTTCTACTTACTTTTGTAAGTTAATTCATGAATATTATGAAGCCTGTAATATTTGTTTCTGGCTAGATAATTATTACAAAATTCTAATAAAGTGACATTATTAAATTTTTATTAAGATCATCATCTTAATTGTACACAAAGAGAAACAAAGAGGTTGTCTTCTGCTTGATGCAAATAAACATATACACATGTATATCGAAATTATATATCTGTATATAGGTATATAAACAAATAAATATACAGATATATATAAACAAATAAATAATAAATATACAGATATATATAAACAAATAAATAATAAATATACAGATATATAATTTCGATATATATGTGTGTATGTTTATTTGCATCAAGCAGAAGACAACCACTTTGTTTCTCTTTGTGAATCAACAACTCTGCTACTCTCGGCAAAACAAAAACTTTTCAAGTATTTCTATACATTCAATCAGAAAGTTTGCAGGTAAAAAAATTTATATTTAATAAAAATCGTGTCGAAAATAGACCAAAATGGTGATTATTTTCCCGAAAATCTTGAAATATAGTCAAAGATTTAAAATTTAAAATTATCAATTTTATTTTTCAAGAACTTTTCAGTTGATTTTCAGATTTCTCATTTTATGCCGGACCGCATTCTTTGCAGGGCCGCGGGGTGGATAGCCCTAATCTAGATCCAGAGGAATCATGAAATTCCTGTGAGTAACAAAGTTAACAAAAATGTTATCAATATATTAATAGAAAAGAAACAAATATTATAAGCACTTCCAAGTGACTTCTAAAAACTTTACTAATTAATGTTAATTACAAAAACTGTTGTTAGCATTTAGCAGACTTAGATGGGTTTTTTTTAATGCTATCAAATGCAAGAAGGGGCGCACCAGTAAAGATGCATCACACAATTTGTGGAAAACAGTGTTAATAACACCAGTAAAACAATGTAAAGACTGGTGTAAAACCGGTGTAAAACCTATCAAATAATGCAATAAGAAAATTAGAAGATGGAAAAATATCTCTTTGTAGTGTAGGGAAAAACTTTGATCTGTAAAAAAATCTCACGATGTTGTTTTATTATGGCAGAATTTCAAAGACCCTGACGGGGGTTTGGTATGGGATTTAGTTTCGTATACTTCTTTTTCTAGTTCTACCATACATGACAAAAAAGGGGAGGATTTTTTTGATATTTAATATCGTTTTCCATCCGAGGACGTTAATCCCAGCTCCGTTCAGCCGTGAGTTCCATTTCAAAAATCGGACCATAGAAAGAAAAAGATAGAAAAAACAGAACGAGACAAGAAAAAACAAACAAACAAATATAAATAAAAGACAGACGGGATTTAGATATTTAAGACACAATTCAAACAATACATCCATTTCAAAAGACCTGGTTGATTAAAGAAATAGAAAAGGGATTTTGATCTAATCTTTACTTATCCCCATACTTAACCAATTTAGTAAATTGAGATTATAGGAATAGATAAAGTTAGACAAAAGTAAAATCTTCTCATTCAATTCATAATCTATTTCTGATCCGAATAACATATATAGTAGTACTAGTATACTATATTTTTTTATATCTTCTAGAGGCATACACATCATTGACGTTTTTGTTAAGTATATAAGAAAATTGATTACTGGCCTTTAGAGTTACATTAATTACCCTGATTTTGTTTTTAAATACCTTTAACTATTACTTTTTCCTATTTTTCGGTAATATAGACTTTTTTCTGGTTGACTTCGGATACTATAGTCTATAGATAGTTCATCTTACCAGTGAGTAGGTATGTAGTGTGATTCTTTTATCATGGGTTAGTAGTGGTAGTTAGGGTTTTTGCCGTATGCTTCAAGTTCTTAACAAAAGTCCTAAAAGTGCCTAAAAAACATTGGTCTTCCTTCTGTGGTGGTGCTTAGTCAAAAAATTGACTAAATTCGAAATTTATCACTCAGTTATATACTCCAAATCAGCCAGTTTCCGCCCTTTCTCTTTTTCATACATATATTATCATGGCTTTTGTTCTGACCAGATAAAATAAATAATCCCTCTAAAGGCTTCATTTGCCTGAAATACGCGATTTTCTAAGATTCAACACCCCTACGCGCTTAAATTGAATACTAATCGAACAAACACATTAGTCAATTCGTTTATCCCTATGAAATATAGAGACTGGAACTCTCTTCCCAGCAACTTATAACCTTCAATCTTTCAAGACCCGCATCCACATATACTTTCGAGTATTACCCAATCTCTAAATCTCATCTTATTTTAACGATACAAGGGTCCACCGCAGACTACAAAAATTGTACCTTTTTGGTGAAACTTCTTCTTGTATCAATATCTACTCTTATTAAACGAGAAAAAATTGTATATTTATTTATTTGTATATATATTTGTTTGTTTATATATTTGTATCTTGGTTATATTTTGAAAACGACTCTACCGATTTTCACGGGTTAGGGGGGTTTTGGGGTAACAATTCGTTCTGTCACGTTCTCATCTTCGACAAAATTGTTTTTGATGGGTTTTTTCGTAATCAAATTAATTATTCTCAGGTAGACACATCCCATTCTTAGGATTTTAAACAAGGTTTCCCTTTTCCTTTTATACCCAAGCAGACAATGGGTTGATTGTTTCATTGTTCTAAAAGGCTTTGAAGAAGTATTGCGATTGTGGATTTTAACATATTTTGTTTTCCCTAAACGTTAGAAATATTAATAAACGTTTTATAATTGTTTATATAAAGAACTTTATTTATTTAATAGAATAAAAAATAATCAAGAATTTATTTAAAAATATATTTCGCATAAGCATTAGGTTTTATTTATTAATAGGATGAATAAAAATGAATCATATGGTTGAATCAAAACAGGTGCAGAAGGTGTGGCGCAGTGGTGGGGAATCCGGGAGTAGGGACAGGGTTCGGGGGTGTTGTCGAGCGGGGTGGAGGTGGAGGGGGGAGCTACATTGGGCGACTATTATATATTTTTGTATTTTTTTAATTTGAAAGTGGCTCTCAAATAAAAATCGACCTTTTTATAAGAATTTTAAATTAAAAATAATATTAAAATAAAGCTTTTAACTGAAGGAAGAAGTTACCGAGCATCGCTCGGTGCATCCAGGTACTCGCTATATAAAAAGCCAGAGTATCCCTTTATTTACTGTGTTTTTAGGATTTTTCAATTTTTCTGAATAGTACATACTTTGACGTTTTTTTTTTTTGTTTTTAATTTTACATACTTATCGTATCATAACATGTTAGTTGTTGTCTATGATTTATATAAAAAATAGGTATCTATGAAAAAAAAACAAAGACCTTGGGTTCAAATATTCGAATCCTATAACACGATTTTTAGTTAAATTTCCATATTAAAAAATAAAATCTATTTAAGTAAATACCTAAATTTATTTTTAATATTATAAAAACTTTTCAATTAAACATTACTTTTTATTATTTTATTTTTATGCTGGTTTGTTAAGATAAGTGAAAGTCGCATGGTGTCTATTAAACACGCCACGATATATTTTTATTTTTTTTTATTATTCAAACGTACCGAGAAAATCCTCGTGAATATTTATTATTATAACAAAAGAGTGAGAGAGGTCTGAAGTACTATCGCCTAGATTGCAATTTGCGCAAACTATGAGCATCGTTAGGGGGGCGGGTATATGAGGGGTATATGGTCGGGCCCTTAAGACGAGAGCGGCCCTATTACCACCCAACCCATTCAATCGCTGTTGACGCCCTAAGACGCACATGTTCCCATGGAAAGCTAGGGCAGTTAGTCCTTAAAGAGTGAGACTATTAAGATATTAACAAGCCAACTTTCTCCTAAAAGAGAATTCTTTTCGAAGTCATTTCAACCCCACTTGAAATCTACCCATTCACCCATTCAGGGACACAAGATATGCTTAATCGAATAAGCATTAAAAAAGAAGAAGACAAAAAGAAATCTTCAATAAACATAGAAAATAATATTTTTTAATTTTAAAATTTTAAAATAAAATAAATAACACATACATCTCGTCGAATGTATTCTTTCTGGAACTGGTCCGTCAGGAATGGATAAGAACTGATCTATTGTGATATGTTATCTGTGATTTCCCAGTGAAATGTATTGTTCAATCAAAAAAATTTTATAAACAAAAAATGTAAATAGGTCTGATGAACCAAACAATAGCGAAACTAGTAACAATAATAAATAATTCAACATGAACATTTATTAAATTTCATTTATCCATCTCAAAATTTTCTATTATTAATACGAAGGAGCTAAACATAAAAAGATAATTGATATAAATAACACTGTTCCTTAAAAATTTTATCCATAAACCTAACAATGGATTCCACTATAGTTTTATACGCTGATTATTATGCAATTTCCCGACACTTTTGTTTTGAGATATTATCGGTCAAAACGACGAAAAATGCCATTTTGAACTATATTTGAGTCCCAGTAGATATTAAACAGGAATATTTTTTTTTTTTTTTTTTATTAATTTATTTATCTTAACCAATTATTTCATAATTGACAAAAGATTTGTTATTCACATACTTAAGGCACACTTTAGGAAAATATTTAACAAATATATTCCTCACTTAACAATCTATCTATATATATAAAATTCTTTGCCCGATACACTCACTCACTCACTCATCATCAAAACAGCCAGAACCACTGGACGTAGAAACATGAAATTTGGAGAGGATATTACATCTATGACATAGGGGCTCACTAACAAAGGATTTTTCGAAATTCGACCCCTAAGGGGGTCAAAGGGGGCAAAGTGTATTTTCACTGATTATGCGATATCTCTTAATGACGATAAAATATCTACTTGCTTTTTATTTATAAAAATACTAAATTAAAATATCTAAAAACTGATTTCAGGATTTTTTGAAATTCGACCCCTAAAGGGGTCAAAAGGGGCAAAATATCTTTGCAATGTGTTTATACTAATTATGCATTTTCAATCAAGAACGATAAGATATTTTCTTGATTTTTACTTAATGAAATTCTAAATAAAAATATCTAAAAAATAATTTCAAGATTTTTTGTAATCCCCCCCCCCCCCCCACCTCAACTATCCAAAATGTGAGTGGGGGAAAAAATTTAAACTCGCTCCGAACTTGATCGAATTTTGTAGAGTTATTCTTTATTACTTTAAGAAACTATTCCTGTAAAAATCAACTATCAAAATTGACTGTATGGGGGCTAAGGGGGGTGGGGCAAAATATAATTTTTTTTAGCTTTTTTGTACATTTACTCTTTAGAAAACTGAGAGTTATTTATTTGCAAATATCTAAAAAATAATTTCAACCTCCCAAAATGTGAGTGGGCGCAAAAAATTAATACTCTCCCCGATATAGATCAAATTTTGTAATGTTAGTTTTTAAGACCATATAAAATGTATGCTGTAAAAATCAATAGCCATGAGTGCGTGGGGGCGAAATATTACAAATATATATTACAGACCTAATAATCACATGCCGAGACGTCGCCCGCCAGTGCCATCGAGGTGTAGATCTCGATGCAGGTCACTATTTCTGATGTACCAAGGGGCATTTACAATACTTCTTAGGACTTTATTTTGAAATTTTTGTATAATTTCTATATTTGACTTTTTTGTACAGCCCCACAATTGAATCCCGTATGTCCATACGGGTTTCAAAATTTGCCTATAAATTAAAATTTTATTTCTCACAGACAGCTCTGAATTACGTCCAAGTAGCCAGTAAAGTTTTCGAAATTTGATGTTAAGTTCTTGTTTTTTTATCTTTACGTATTCTTTCCACTTTAGTTTTGCAAGAATATTTGAAATCAAAATAGTTTGTTGGCGTAATAGAAAATAGTTTCTTCTTTGTTTTTCAAATTTCTACTTGTTACTAGCTCAATTAGAACTCGAGTTATAACTACAAAACTAAAACTACGTGATTATAAAGGATAATAAACATAGATAAGAACATAAGGTCTTAGTTTTTTAGTTATAACTCGAGTACTAATTGAGCTAAAAACAAGTGGTGGCTCAGACAAAGCTGTTTTTCTATGTGATGTTATGTTTTCTCACCGCCAGGTTTGCTGTCATCAGTGTTCCCCCACCAGTGGCACACCATTACCCCTTGTCGCGCTGAACTAATGAATTGGCGATAAATCATTATTTTTATATATATATTATAATAAAAGAGAGCGGGAATTCAAATCGCTCATTTGAAAATATATAGTTCATATAAAAGGAGTCTCATTAAACATACTTTTTCAATTGACACTATTTTTATACAGAAATACTTTTGCCTGAACCGAAAATCCCCGATGCCCTCATTTTTTTTCTTCACTGAAATACAAGAGTCCAAGGTGCTTTTTTCATTATTATTTATATCCGACGATTGGTTATTCAATGTGTGTTTGATTAGAAAAAAAAATAGGAGTCCAAAACACACCCGTCCGGACTTAACTTTAGGAGGTTCGGTTAATATATATTAATCGAACCGGAGTCGTTTGCACATATTCGGTTCTATTACGTGGTTTGATTTAATAAAAATATTGTAAATAATATTAATAATATTTATTATATTATTATAATATTAATAATTACATTATTATTGATCTACTGCACTTTTAATTAAAAACCGGTTAGACGGAATTAAATTATATTTTTAAATCCCCGGGTCAATATTCGTTGAGTGCTGCTCCCTGTGAGCGGTCCAATAACTAAGATAGGGGAGGGAGAGGTGAGCAGAGTGGGGGAACCCTTTTGACAGCGAAATTGGCGGGTAAAATAGGAGACTATCAGCTTTGCTTTTACCCAAGTGGTAATTTGAAAATCAAAGAGGAAGCTGTTTTCTATTACGTCAACTAAATATTTTGATTTCAAATATTTCTGTTTAATATTTAATGATTTATGAATAGGCAAAAATGGCCTTTTTCGACATCTTTTTTATTCCTTGATTTTTTCAATATTATAGAGTACACAATCCTAAGACTGGTTTGATGAAATCACCCGTCTTCACTCGACTCTAACCCATGCATGCCAACTCTTTGACCTCTCTAAAAGATTCACATCCCATTTCCTTAATTATTTGAAGAAAATATTCTAATCTGGGACTTCCCCTTTTGTTTCTCACCTCCCTCTCTAAAATATCCCTAAGCAATCCCCCTTGTCTTAATGTGTGTCCAATCATCTGAGCTCCTCTCTTCCTCAAACTTTTTGACAAGGTTCATCTTTTTACGATTCTTTCAAGAAATTCATTTTTTTCTCTCTCACTCTGGGAGATTTTTGAATAGAAATATTCAAATGTAATATCATATAATACATCATGCAGAATTAAAATATTTTAAAATATTTTAAATAATATTAAAGTGTATATAAAGAATAAAAACAAATCTTTAATTTGAAGCTTACATTTTTATTTAAATCACACATCATTACAGGTATTACACGACCGAGATATATTCATAAACTCTGTCATAAGTCGAATAAATCGAGTTCCATAAAAAAAACACACCAACCACTGTCAGGGTAAAAATTCGAAAATAACCAAAAAAGGACCACCCTAATCACATATTCAAAAGTTCAATAAGTGAAAATTTGGGAGCCAGCTTGTTTCCATCTGACGTCACGGGTAATAAATATTTTCCATTTTTCTTTTTATTTTTTAGCTCTGATATAAATATGTAGCTAATGGACGGTTAGAATAATAAAAATAAAAAAAGAATGGAAAAAATCTCACCTGGAAGGCGAGTCCTTGAAGAGAATCTTCTCGGGTACGAGTCCTTACTTAGATAGCCTCGTTTTTGGCGAGTTTGAAGGACCTTTGGGTCGTGGTGGAGACTGGACTTTGACCCTGCAACAGAGAGTAGTTATTGTACAAGCACTTAATCGTTAAAAGGGAAATCCTATAAGTATTCAATTGAAAGATTTCTACTAGTTCGATCAAACAAGTCAGAGCTTGTTTTCAAACCTCTTCATATTACAACTAAAGCCACTCTATATTTAGATGGGAAACTTGCATCGTGGTGCGGCACAGGTTAAAATTGAGACAGAGGCTTGAAATTGGGGGATATTTTTTTTTATTATTTATTTCGAACCATATTAGCCTCTGTCAGAGTAAAATTTCGAAAATACCCAAAATAAGGACCACCCTAATAATCACCTATTCGGATTTCCAGTTGTTCAATATATATTTTTAAATGATGATTTAAATAATAAATTGACACGTTCTTATGTGGCCATCCACTTGAGTTTACCATACACTTCTAGGTTGAGTTTGATACAAGGGCCTAGATTTTCATTTTTTGACCCTCCGCCACCCTCCCCAATTTTTGGTGGTTTGTTTTTGCATTTTTAGTGTTCTAGGGGCCCACTGATTATGTAAACAGAATTTGGTTGAGTTTGCTCAAATGACCTAGATTTTTATTTTTTGACGCCAGAAAAAAAAAATATTTTCGTTATTTTAAGTTAATTTTTCTTATTTTTTTTAGTTTTTTTTTTAATTTAACCCCCTTTAATTTTGGGTCGATATGCACCAAAATCTAATCAGCTCTTATTCTCAATGGACCAAAACTACGTGTGAAATTTGGTTTTGATATTCCCACTAGATTTTGAGCTAGTTCGTCTACAAAATTTGGTAACGCACAGACTAACAGATAAACTAACAGACTAACAGACTAATTAGCAGACATTTTGAAAAAACAATTATTATCTCGAAAAATATAATTCTTTCGATGTTCAGTTATTAGAGCTTTTTTGTAGACCTAAATACTATGGTTTCGCCCAATTTTTTTTATCAAAATAGTTTCAGCCGTTTTTGAGCAGGGGCGGATCCAGGAATTTTTTATGTGGGGGAGAATGTATATAAGGTGCCCGATGTATATAAGATCTGTCGTATATAAGTGATATTTCGAAAAAATAGTTAAAAAAACAAACACTTTTTTTCATTCACGATTACAATACTTGACCATACTCTGTATGGTAAAGTAAAAAATGTAACCTTCAATAAGATTCAATCACAGAAATATAATATATGCTTTGACAGCTACTATCAAATAAACCTCTAATTTATATGATTTTTTAATTACACCAATACCTCGCTTTGCGTCGCTGCTTAATTAGTACTAATTTTCACTGTGCGTCGTTAGATTGCTGAGGTTGCGTTGTTTTGGGTTCGAGTCTTTATTTTTTTTTTTTGAAATTTTCTTTCTTGAAACGACTTTTGTTTCTAATTGCGCCATGCCATCAAAACTCGGGGATTCCCGAATCTCCGAAGAACAAAATTTAACCTCCAAATAAATTTCAAAAGCGATGTGTTTGATTGACGAAGCTATGGAGATTATTTTAAAAAACGATCCTGACAGCGGAAGGAGTTTTAAAGTGTCCCAGACGGTAGCTACGAATATCAATTGCTACAGGAAATTTATTTTGCTGAAAAAAAGCTGTTCTAAACAACGTGGACCAATTTTTTGTGAAAAATAGCCGACTTACGACAACATACACTATGGACTCATCAGAGTGATTAATTTTAATTTTATTTTCATAAATTAATTGAATAGTTTATTTTGTTTTTTTTTTTTTTAATTGAATACGTTTTTTTTTTTGTTTTTTGTATGTATGTAATAAAATTTTATATTATTTTTTGTTTTTTAAATGTTTACTTTGTTCAATTTTTTTTTAAAAAGTGGTATTTTCGTAACCCTGGAACCTATCTTCGCACTTTGTAGTTTGCTATAGAAAATCTTAATTCACTTTGCGTCGTGTTTTTTTGGAACGTAACCCCGACGCAAAGTGAGGTATTGAACCGTATTCTGAATCAATATATTAAAATATTTTTTGAGGGTCCCCCCCCCCCCCCCCCCTGGATCCGCCCTTGTTTTTGAGATATTTCGAAAAAATAGACAAAAAACACTTTTTTTCATCCACGATTACAATACTTGACCATACTCTGTATGGTAAAGTAAAAATGTAACCTTCAATAAATTCAATTACAGAAATATAATATATGCTTTGAAAGCTACTTATCAAATAAACCTCTAATTTATATGATTTTTAATTATTCTGAATCAATATATTAAAATATTTTTTTGAGGCTATAGCTATAAATTTTCAGCTAGATATAAGTTAGCACAAGGAATGTGAAATTGACATTCAGAAAAATTCCATCTATTTTTATAAAATTTAAAAGTTCTAAAAACACTCACTTGTTAGTAATAATTAAATTTTAGATATAATTGATATCTTGTGTTTCAATTACATATAAAATATTTCTGCCAATTTTCATTTGCCAGCTCTTTCTTAATTGAATATTAAATAACGCTTTTCTAATTTTCACCCCGTTTCATCCGATCTCTCGAAATTAATTTTCTCTCATCATTTGCCCAAAATGTACCCCTTTTCTCTCATGTAATTTTCATCTCTAATCTCGTAGATTATATAATATAAATACGATAACTATTTTGATATATTGAAACACTGATTATGAGATTAGAATTAATATACAAATTGTTATTTGCTAATAGTGGTTTTGTGCAAACTGGTCTCGATTGGTCATTAGACGTTTGCCAATATGTTATTTAACGAGCAAGGGCTGAATAATTATTCAACCCCCACTACCACCAGCAACGCTATTCAACAGATTCAGCATCAGACACATAATTCAGCAGCAACAACAAAAAATAAAAAAAAAAAAACAATTTACTATGAAATATTCGTATCGATACATAAAAAATAGCATCATAAATTTAAGAATGAAAACTCTCTCCAATAACCAGATCATTAGTACAACTAGGGTTACTAATCAAACATTACGATGTTTTCATCGAAACCACTTTTTACCACATAAATATTCAGAGAAATAAAAAAAAATGAATCTCGATCTAGTGTTGTTATTCAATCGGTAAAAAAAAGATTCATTTTCCTCCTAGATAATAAAGAATTAAAGGGAAAATTATACAAAATGTCTATCACAATTAACGTATTTATATTTAAATAAAAACAAAAAACTGTTACAATTCAAAATATTGAAAACGTATTTTATTTTATTATTTTTAATAACTTTATTATTAATAGGTGAAGTAAAAAGTTCTGAGCCTTTTCCGTTAGATGGCTTTAATGAGCCATATCTCACGATGTCTACGTCGCATCAGGTCATTCTTTTTTGCGATTTAAAGGTGGCATAACGCTTTAACAAAAGTTATATGACAGTTTTGTGTTTGGTGAAACCAGTTGTGTGTTAGAGCGTTCCATAATGAGGTATAAAAAGAGAAAATTCGATACATTCTACAATACCACTACGATCAAGGAGGAAAAAGCAGAGCAGGCGGCCAAAAAAAATTGTGCTGTTAAAACGATTCCGTTCTGATAATATGGACGTCGACGATGAGACACACATTGGTAGGCCAATCGTCGAAAATGTCGATAAAATCATGGAAATTGTCGAGTCGGACCAGCTTGAGAGCACTTATTCTATTGCCCAGGAACTGAAGATTAGCCAGAAAACCGTTTGGAACCATTTCCATAAGGCTGGTCTCAAGAAGAAGCTCGATGCATGGATACCACACGAATTGACACAAAAGAAACTTTTGGACCGAATTGATGCCTGCGATTTTTTGTTAAATCGATGGCTATGGCGATGGGGATGGTGACTGGTGATTAAAAATGGGTCACATACGAGAACAACAGGCAAAAAAGATCGTGGTCCAAGTGCGGTGAGCCGGCCCAAACGATCGCCAAGCCCGGATTAACGGCCAAGATGGTTTTACTGTGTGTTTGGTGGGATTGGAAAGGAATCACCCACTATGAGGTGCTCCCATCACTTAATTCGGACCAATACTCTCAACAACTGGCTCCTCATCACTCAATTCGGACCAATACTCCCAACAATTGGCCAGATTGAAGCAGGCGATCGACAAAAAGCGGCCACAATTGGCCAATAGGTAAGGGGCTTGTGTTCCATCAAGTAGACGCCGGGTCGCACACATCGTTAACGACGCGCCAGAAGCTACGAGAGCTTGGATGGGAGGTTATATTGCACCCACCGTATAGCCCAGACCTGGCACCAAGCGATTATCACCTTTTCAAGAATTTGCAATATTTTCTTGATAGTACAAAACTGGCCTCAATAGAGGCTTATGAAAATAAGATGGTCAAGTTTTTCATCAATAGGGACGAGGACTTCTTCAACTCCGGAATTATGAGATTTGCTTCAAAAAGTACAAAAGTTATAGAACAAAACGGTGCATATTTGATCTAAATCGGAAAATCCTAACTTGGTTAATTTTATCGTCGAAATATAGAGAAAAAAGACTCAGAACTTTTTACTCCATCTATTATTATATAGTTCCATTATCAATATTAGATGTGACAAATCAGAGGAAAAAAGTAACAATTAAACACCGTGTTAAAACATATGTAACCAATTGCAACGTTTCGCCAATTTATTATGGTTTCATCAGGCTCTTGATCAAATTTTTATAACACTTAGTCATTCAATTATTTTCTTGCTAATTTGAATACATATATATTTATTTATTGATTGTTTAGAGTAGTAGATAAGTAAAAAAATATATAAAATATAAATATTGAATATTTAAAAAGTGGTAACTGCTAAAAAAAATGTATAACAATTTGGAGCAAAAATTTGAAATAAAGGTTGACGTCAGAAGTCTGTTCAAACACTTATCTCTCATTTGAAAATGCAAGAAATGTTGATTCAATTGTTTAAATAATGAACGTATCAAGTTAGTTAAAAACTTTGAAATCATTAAATATCTATAATATAAACATATTTGATATATTTATGTAAAAAAAATTGTACAATTAAAAATATAGAAAACGATTTGATTTATTTATGTATTTTTTATTATTTAAAGTTTTCATCTTTTCCTCTATTTTTGAATAAAATTAATAGAGGAGAGATATTAGGCAAAAAAACTAATTAATTTTTTTTATTTGGTGTTTTTATCAAGGAAAAGGTGTTCTTCGATGACCATAAAAGGTATCCCAATTGAAATTAATTGAAGAGAACTTATTAAGCCTGTTGCAAATTTTTTTTAAAAGTCCATACAGTGAAACCCTACAAATCCGAACTAATTGGGACTGTAACCTGTTCGGATTTCATTTTCTTCGGATTAGCCGAAATCAGCTTCGACAATTGAAGATAATTGATATCAAGTGAAAGATTAAGTGAAATTTTGTGTGTTTTTATTATTATTTCATTGTTTTTGCAAAGTGATTAACCTAAAGAATTTCAATAACCAACTTTTACCGTTTTCAATCCTGGATAACATAAGTATGTAATCATATTTAGACTTTGTTAGATATTCTAACTGTACTTCTTTGTTAATTTTTCAACTAATTATTTAAAATAATGTTATAATGTAGAATATATATCAATACATAATTGTTTAATGAATAAATAAATAAGTTTCTCGTTTTTGCGCTCGGATTTCTGGGGTTCGTATTTGAGGGGTTTCACTGTATTTCTTATATCGAGACCAAAGAGATTCAAATCATGAGCTTCAAAACGTATAGAAAAAAGTATCGAATTCTTATTACAAATTGACTAACCGGAAGTAGCCCTTTGAGTTTGTGATTGAATTTCTTGTAAACACACACAATTTTTTCAATAAGATCCTATGTATTGTTCAAATATTTTCTGAAAATAATCTCTCCTATAATTTTCCAGATTATTATCTTTACATTATTAATAGAGTGCAATAAATGTCTTCGTCGCGGATGATCTTTTGAAATCCTTTGTGTTTGCCTTCTGAAATATAATTCTTTGGCCATTGTATCCGTTTCGAGACCTCCATTCATCTCCTTCACAACGAGAACAATCACCTAGACAGAAAAGAGAAGCGAGCGGAATTTCCGGTTTCCGTCACGACCATGCCATGTCACCTGAAAGAAAATTCATAAATAATCAGACTTATACACTCTTCTTTCTATTTTATTTTTTTGTCCCCATTTCTTTTCTCACCATCTCTAAATAAATTTTCCTAACTAGAAAAAAAATAAAATAAAAAAAACTTTATCCTCATTTTTCTTTGTGTCTTTCTCTTTTTTTAGGGGGGGGGGGGGGCGAGAGTTTCTATGATACGTACATTTTCATTAAGTCCAAAATGAAATGAAATATGTATAATTTGAATAGTTCAATTAAAATTCAAACATTTAAATAAACATAATATGCAATTTTTTAAACAATATTAACAAATATTTTTCTATGTAGATTCTGTGGTAGATTGATAGAAAGGCAGTAAATGAAAAATGGAAACAAATAAATTCCAAATAAAACAATATACATACTACGTAGTAATACAGTAAAATCTCGTTTATCCAGCTCTCATTTATCCGGGCCTCCGGATTTTTTAAATAATATTGATGTGAGAAGGAGATACATCAGAAGGACCATCCCCTAAAGGCCTGTATGGGCTGGCCCCTCCATCGTGAAAAGAACAGAGTAGAAGGAAAAGAAGCCGGGATCACGAGCGAAATCTCAGAAAGTTAGATATAGTCCAATTTACTAAGTTTTTAGGGGCTTCGAGCAGTGGTAAATTCTCAGCGCGATAAATTAGGTTAAATTTATCTCCCACTTAAATTTTATTACCAGACCCTATACTTACAGAAAAAATGTCTGGGTATAGCCGGGAATCGAACCCGAGACCTACGGGTTGCCAGCCAGTTATGCTGACCATTACACCAGGTAGGCGGATTATCCGGATCGGATTTGTATACATTTTTATTTTAATAAATGTTCACATAGATAATAATTTTTAACTCTGATAGCAAGATTGTAATTATAATTTCACATTTCAAAACAAAAGACAGTGGACCAATTCTTTGAAATGAAATGATATGAAAAGTTATTTTTTTTTAACGTATGTATTTTTTTAAACAATTCTATGTAATTTTAATATAAACATGTTTTTTTATCGTAATAAATTCAAATTCGCTTATTTGAGGATTTGTTTTGTTTTTATTACCCATATGGTATATCCGGATTATACGGATTTTTGATTAACCGATTTGCCTTTAGTCCCAGTTAGTCTGGATAAACCAGGTTCTACTTTAAGTCTACTTGTACTGCAACAATAGTAAAAATAAAACACTGTTAAAGGAAATAAGAAGAAAGTCTTCGTTGATCCTTTTAGTAAACCCTGAAGAAGGAGACAAGATGCTCCAAAACGTCGACTTTGAAAAGAATTAGAATGAGTTCCTAATAAATTGTTTTATTTGTATTATATTTGGACTCCCGTATTAATTCGACATTTTTAAACAATACTTTAAAAACTTAAAGTGAAGTACATAGTTTAAATTCATCTTAATTCAAGGATTATTTTTTTGCCACAAAATTATAGGAAGAAAAATAAAAATAATTTTGTAATATTAATTATCATTGATTCCTTAAAAATGGTTTCAAAATTATAAAACTTGGTACAAAATTTTGTAAATAATCATTTTGATTAAGAAATTTTAAATATTGTTTTTTTTAATAGTTCTATTGTTTCATTTGTGGGGTCATTCCCGAACGCATCCAAATAAGTTTTATGCAATGCTGCCACGCGAGTTTTTAAAATGTTTTTAGCTAATTTTATTTTCACTAATGACAACACTGCTCAAAAGCATTTTTAATCTGTTCGAGATTGATTCCGCAAACAAAGGTACAAGTAGTTTAATAAATATTTTGGTTCCCATGCGAAGAGAAGATTACAACGACATCTGTATATATATATGGTTTTGAAGCTTATTTTCTAGTAAGTTGAGCTTCGAAGGGATTATGTCGAAAAATAAACTAAGATACAAAACTCAAGATTGTTGTTTTTGATATTGAACCAAGTAAGCTACCCTCGTAATAAGTAAATAGATCATTAAAGTATCTAGCTTTACTTATTACTTATTATTGTGTCATTCTTTTCGAGTTTAATATTTTTCTTAAAATGTCATTGAAATAAAAATATAATATCGTGCATCTTAATTTTTACAATTTAAAGTAAATTGTATCTTGTAATTAATTGATTTATAATTTTTAAGTAATTTGTATCACGACAATAGTAGCAAAAAGTTAATGCTAGAGTATATTATAGTACAGACAATAAGGATTCATAATTCATAAGGCCAAAACTTTTTGCTGTTTATGTACCAATCCCGTGCTCGTTTGACAAATCTGGCAACACTGTCCGAGCTTGTATATATTTTATCATAGAAATGTCAGATAAAGTACATTATAAAGGGAGATTTATAAAACAAAAAGTTCTTAATAATCTATTGAATGCTATTGCGATAATGGCTCAAGCAAAAAAATCGTCAAAAAAGTACTAAAGTTAACCCACTTTTTAGGTTAAATAAATGCGTTGTTGCCAGCTTGTTTTTAGTGTAAATTTTCCATTATTTATTAATTATTATCTCAGAAACTGTTTTGTAACTATGAATTTTAATTTTGTTAAAAAATGTATTAGTTATTGTTTAATCTTGGTTTAGTTTTTTATAACAATCGTAAGAAGAGTTTCTTAATTATAATTATATATGTATATAAACTTTCCGGTATACCGTATAGTGCATTGAATAAGAGTCTGAAAACCTCTATCTTTGGAATTTAATACCTCCGGAACTATTTGTACATAAATTTCGTATTGCCCCAATCGATGCAGAATTTAAATAATAATTTGTCTAAATTTCAAAAAAAGACCTAAGAAAATGCATTTGGTGATACAACTATTTTAATGGAAATATAATTTCATGTTTCATTAGTCGTAAAATTGTAACCAGGGCTTTTATGGTATTAGAGTTCTAGCGTCAGCGCCCTCTGGTCAGGCGTTGCGTATGCATTCGAATTGAACGCTCTGCATTGCGGGTTGCATCATCAGGCGCTAAATATTAAAACCTTATTTTGGAATTTAAAATTTTTGAATTTTAAATAATATTTATATCTGGACAAAGGCAAAGTAGGCTATTTTTCTCCTGTGTAAGTGGGTATCATGATATGACCTAGGGTAGGTGTATTAGTATCTAGGGGGGTAAAAATAGAAGTCCATAGGATGGGATCTAAACGCGCGTTTGATTAACGACATGTGAAATTCAGAGAAGTTCGAACGGCTGCGAGATAGAGTTAGATACACAGTCAATGAACACACCCACACATTAATATATCAGTAGAGATGGTTCTAGCCAAGCGGAAGGTATAATCCAATTGGAATACAAAAGAAATATATAAAAAGATAGGGATCTAAATATACCATCGATATGAAAAGCGAAATGAATAAAGCTTATGTTAATATACAAAAGTTTAAAAAAAATATATTACGCTTTTCAAAAGTTTCCGCACAAACTTGACCATCTTTTCAGAAAGAGTTTATTTTGATTATATTGAATAGCCATAAACATTTTTATTTTCCTGAAAAGTCCATTCTCGTTAAACTTAGATTAGAATAAAAACATAGTATTCTAAGTGGATATTGATGAGGCAGTCCAAAAAAAGAAGAAGATAATTTACACTATCTTTTTATTCATAAAACCGACGTTTCGGAGGCTATTC
>JALMQS010000556.1:523138-563810 GCA_024734495.1 Forficula auricularia | reverse complement strand
CGAAACGTTGGCTGATAAATAAAAAAGTCACAGATAAAAACTTGCCTTATTTTCCAATCATAAACTTTCAAATTAATAAAAATTATAGATGGAAATAATAATACTAATTTACTATCAAAATAAATAAATATATACATAGGGTGTTCCATTAAGAAATATAAATTTTCATATTGTTGCGCTTGAACTGAGCACCCTGTATACAAACCCATATGATACGTAGATAGACAATAATATATCATATAAATTATATTTGAAGAGGTTTTCTCTCTTACTTAAAAAAAGAGTTATAAGAGTTATAAAGAGAGGACAGACCGATGAATCACCCAGTATAGATTCAATTCGATTTGATATCTATTAACAGAGAGATATCGATAAATAATAATTTTGATTTCCATAAGAATGTGTTTTGTACTAAGGGCAAGCGCCCCTAGCGGCAGCTTATTCGTATTTTTTATTGTGTCAAATACACCAGGGTGGGAATGGCCGAAAATATTTTGACTAGTTCTTTGCAGATGCCTCTGATACTAGGCGACCTCTAGTATTTAGAAAAATAGTATGGATTTTTGAAATCTATTTTAAATAGTAGAACATAATATAAAAATATTACAGAACAAATAAAACAAATATGTGTGAGCCTCTTCTACATAAGCTCACGGGGGAAATGAAGCTTATTTACCCGTTTTTTAAAAATGATATCTACTGCAAAATAATTTAAATTTCCTAATTTTAATAAATTTTATTTAACATTAACTATTGTTAGTTTTAAAATAATAATTTAAATTTCATAATTTTAATAAATTGTATTTGTCATTAGTGGGTTTTAAAAAAAATATTTCCTTTCTATTGAGTAAGTTCACCTTTATTGTAACAAAAAAAAAAAAAAAATAAACAGATACATCGCTAAAGAAGTTTCACTTGAAAAATCTATTCTAAAAATTCGACTACTCATGAAATAAACTGCAACGGATGGTTGGCTAAACTTTATCCAATGTATTATCTTATTCTAGGGTAAAAAAGTACTTTGAAATATAATTTTACAAAAAACTTTAAATGACCTTTTTTGTGATCGTCAAGGTACTTAATTACATTATTAAATTTCATCAAAATTGGTTTAGTCATTTTCAAAATATTTAGAAAAAACTGAAAAAGTACTAAAATAAAGTACTAATGTTTGTGGGCCGATATGTACCAAAAACTACCAGCGCTTCATTTTGTTAAAGTAATGGTAGGTTTTCAATTTCATTTCAATCGGTTCAACGGTGTGGAAAAAATCGTGGACGAAAAAAACGATAACATACATCCATACGCACGCACTTCCTGAAAAAATCGCACTTTTTGGCCTATGGACGAGGCCCCATGTAATTTTTGGCAAAATTGTCACGTTCTAAAATTCAACCTAAATGAATACTACAATTTGTGACTTTAATTGAGACCATGGGTTCCGTAATCTTTATCTGAGGATCCTTTGAAGTCTCGCTTGACGGCCGATTACAATACTTTGTCCATGTTTCGCATTGGATAAAGTAAAAAACTATCACTGATTTTGTTAGAATTTTATATATATAGATTATTTTTTCTAAAAATTTTCTAAAGTAAAAAAAAAATTTCAAAATTTTTTTTTACTTTATTTAATATGTTTCACCAAGAACCTACACCATTCTCCCTTAACAAAATTAAAAAATTTCTGTTATATTTAGGATTTCTCATGGTCATTAAGTAATTCATTTTATTTATATACAAACAAAACAATTAAAAAGAAATTGCATTATTTATAACATCTATTTTGATTAAAACAAATATTATTTTTAATCGTATTTTGCATTTTCCCGATAAAAATAAAGAAATGAAATAAAATCCAATCTCGTTTTCCATTAAAAATTCATATATATCACTGGGACTGCATCACTTTTCTCTGTTAAATAAATAATGTGTACTTTTTTAAGCCTTTCAATCTGCAATTTTGTTTATTTTTCTTTAAAAACAAAACAAAACAATAAATTAATCAAAAAAACATTAATCAAAAACAATAATTGAATCATGTTTATATGTTTCTGGATGTTTGAAGAGGACACATATAAATTCTGAGTTGTAGCAAATGTATTAATCTTATATTATTAAATTAGTAATTCCTGTAAATATATACTAAATATATAGAATCAGTTCCTCAAAAACACCTATAGGGATCGTGCGTGAAATATAGAGGCAGCACTACTGTCGAAGTAAGCGCTCTCTAGTGTTTCTTTGCCGAAGATAGTGGGATCAATACATTCATTAAATACAACATGAAATATTTATAAATAATGGAAAAAATAATAAAATATGGATTTCAACCGGTTGTCAATAATATTATACATTGCCAAAATGATGAAAAAGGGGAAAAGTTATTCAACTCTAATCATGTCTATGGTGTAGTTGAAAAAACGAATAATTTTGCAAGTGTCATAACCGCTAAAGTCGTGCCGCAAACGAGTGTGTCAAATACATATGATGTGAAAATTTCTGTAATAAAGCTAAGTAAAATTACTGTTATTAGAAAAATCAACAAGATCTTGTTTAAAATTATATTATATATTGATCAGAGAGACAACCATTTTCCATCGATGTCAAGTTACATAACTGGGGTTTAGAATCAAGGTAGAATTTTAAAAAAAAATGGTTAAAATACGTTTTAATATTTATAAAATTTTATTCAATTATTTATTTACTTAAAAATATACTTGCTTAATTTATAAGAAGTTATTAAATAAAAACTTAAAAAATGTAAAATTTGTTAAAAAATTTATGTGAAATATTTAACATTAACTATACTATTACTTAACCTAGCTACACTGACATGATGTTGAAATAATTTAAGATTTTGTGAGATCCACATTTATTGAATCACAACTTGATTCTCGGGTATCCTTTCAAATTGGTATATTTGCTTCGCAATTTTAATCTTCTGTTTTCTTCATCGGTACATCTATCTGTACTGCTGCAGTGCTTATACCATCATGATAGTCCAGATTGCAAAAAAAATATGTTAAATCTTCGTACGTTTTGTCTACAACTATCTCCTTTACATATTATACATTATTACATAAATACCATAAATATTAAGAACTTAACCATCAAAATTATAGTTTTTATATGCCCGAGTTTAATCTGAACTTTTACTTTAATTTTGTTATAAATTGTTTATTAATACAGAACTTACACATAATTGTTTACTGCTTTTATCCATTGTTTACGTTTCGCTATTTTCCATGCGGCTCCAAACATGGTATCTGGGAATTTATAAAATTTCACTTTCACATCAACTCCACGTTTTTGACGTGATGTATCATTACAACCACGGATACAGCAATTCTTTCTTGAAGCTGACATAATTAAAATAATATCAATTAATTTTAATATTAATTATTAAAAAATAAATCACGTGTTAAAATTTAATAAACGGTGCCAATTAGTTGAGATGTTTACCACTAGTTGCCGTAAAAGTCTAGATGAACGATCCCTATATCAATTCGATGAAAATCACACACTAGAGAGGTTCGACAAATCGATCTGCCAGGGTCTCATCTTCGAGTAACTTTAATTTGATTGTTTTTTTCGTAATCAAAGTAACAATTCACAAGTAAAGGAATGCTAAGTTTGGGATTTTATAAAAGGTTTCCTTTTTCTTTTGTATTCACACAGCCAATGAGTTGGGTCAGATCATTTTCTCAAAGGCCTTAGAGAGGTATTGTGAGCTGGTTTTGAACATATTTTGTTCACCCTTTTTTGGTATTAAATTTTATAAAAATCATATTGTTAGAGAGAAAATTTAGAAGTTTAATGATTTAAATACTTAAACGTGATAGCCTTAGTTGTTGTTTTCTCAGAGAGCTTATGGTATCTAGTAAATAAAATAAAAAAAGGTGATTTTTTTCTAATTCAGCTCGCTATGGTGTTCATTATCACATATTTTTTTTAATGTTCAAATCCGCTCTTAAGTTAGTTGTTTCGCGACAATACTAGCAAAAAGTTAATGCTATAGTATATATAACAGACAATAAGGATTCATAATTCATAAACCCAAAACTTTTTGCTGTTTATGTAACACTACTAGTCAATCCCGTGCTCATTTGACAAATCTGGCAACATTGTCCTAGATTAAATATTTTTATCATAGAAATGTCAGATAAATACATTATAAAGGTCGTTTTATTAAACGAAAAGTTCTTAATAAGCGATTGAAAGCTCTTGCGACAATGGCTGAAGCGAAAAAACGTCAAAAAAGTCCTAAAGTCAAACCACCTAAAATGTTAAATACATACGTGGTTGCCAGCTTGTTTTTAGTGTAAATTTTTCACTATAAATTTTTCATTATTTATTCATTATTATCTCAGAAACTGGGCTGTAGCTATAAATTAAAATTTTCTTAAAAATGTATTAGTTATTGTTTAATGTTGGTTTAGTTTTTATAGCAATGGTAAGAAGAGTTCCTTAATTATAATTAAATATGTATGTAAATATTCCGATATCCCGTATATTGGAATGTATAAGAGTCTGAAAAACTCCATCTTTGGAATTTATTATCCCTGGAACTATATTGTTCATAAATTTCGTTTTGCCACCAATCGATGCAGAAGTAGTTAAATAATAATCGCTCTAAATTTCAAAAAAATCATAAGAAAACGCATATGGTGAAACAACTACATTAAGAATATTTGTTAGTCTTTTTTACTCGTATAACAAAACACGTCTTTATAATTCTTCTATTTTACGAGTGAAATTGGATACTATGTGTCTCAAATATCTTTAATAAGCTAATAAATAATTAATAATCATATCAAAATTTAAATCTAAAAATGTATTTAAATGTATTTTACATCACTTTTGACTATATCTCTTCATACACATAGAAGCTATTTTTTTGTATTTAACCAATAATTTTATATTTATTGAAAAGACACACAAAATACTTTTTTCTCTATAAAAGGTTATCTAATCGAAGCTCTCTTCAATCTTTTAAATAATATTTTGTCAGAAGCTTGATTATTATTATTAATTTTTTTTCTTTTTTTGATCAGAAATAGGTCCTATACATCAAAGAGTGGGGGATTTTTTCTGTTGCTTATATCACGCACCCACAAAAACCGCTTTTCCAATATGTATTCTAGAATATAAATTACAAAAATGAGATAGAAAGAGAGAGAAAAGAGATGCCCTATTTATATTCAGATGAAGAATTTTCATTTTTTCAACTTTTTCTTGTTAAACAATTTATAAATTATGATTGCAAACATCAAAAGAGTTAAAAAAAAATAAATAAATGAGAATGGGATAACAAATTGTAGGTTTTTTTTTTTTTTTACTTTTCAATTTTATATCTTTGATCTGTGTTTTTTAAGGTAAAAAGAAAATCAATTGAATGCTAATTTTAAAATAATTTAAATTGATTTTGAATATGTTAACAATTTTTATTGACAACGGAAATTAGATCAAAAAGTAAAACGAATGATTATTATTAATCAATTGTTAAGAAATTTGAAACAGTGAAGAATGTAAAACTACCCTTATATGAATACAAGATCACAATCATTAACAACATTTTTCATTATTTATTTTTTCAAAACTTAACTATGTCTGAAAACAAATTATAAAAACGAAGCATATTTTGAAAGATAGTATTATAAAAAATTTTAAAATCAAGAGAAAAATTAAAAAAATTAATTTCTAAAAGGAAGAGTAAATTCAGTTATATATTAGGTGTTCAAATACGTTTTGAGGGATTTACAAAAGATGGCATTACTAGCATTAAATCATCGGATCATCTTGTAACTATATTCTGTTAAAGCGTCACCATTTCCCTATAAAAATCAGTATCTATCATTTCGCTGAAGTGTAAGCAACATACTTTCTTTGTGCTCTAACCAGTCAACCTTTGTGCCAACAAAACTCAATTTGTGAGAAGCGCTGATTTTTTGTTTTCATTTGAAAAAAAGTGCAGCTGACGGACATCGATTGCTATGTGAAGCATATGGGGAACATGCTCCATCAATAAAAACATGCGTGTACTGGTTCCCGCGTTTTAAAATGGGCGATTTTGAAACCAGCGACAAAGAATGCGAAGGGAGGCCAGTAAAGTTTGAAGAAGCTGAGTTGGAGGCGTTATTGGATCAAGATTCATGCCAAACTCAAGAGGAGCTCGCTGAAACCTTGGAAGTGCCTCAACAAGCGATTTTGAACCATTCGAACGCCGTTTTTCACGTCCTAACAACTGCTTCTAAGGCAAAATCGGAAGGTTTTTTGTATCGAATCGTGACGGGGGACGAAAAGTGGATCCACTACGACAACCCAAAGCGCAGAAAATCGTGGAGTAAGCCCGCCCATGCATCATCTTCAAGGCCCAAAACGAATATTCATTTCAAGAAGCTAATGCCGTGCATCTGGTGGGATCAGCTCGGAGTGATCTAATATGATCTACTCCAGCCTAATGAAACCATTACTGGAGAACGTTACCAACAACAATTGATGCAATTAAACCGAACAATGAAGCTCAAACGGCCGCAATATGCCAAAAGACATGACAAAGTGATATTTCAGCACGACAATGCTCGGCCACATGTTGCGAAATCGCCAAGGAAACTTTGGAGGCGCTTCAATGAGATGTCCTACCCCACCCGCCGTATTCACCAGACATTGCTCCTTCCGACTACCACTTGTTTCGGTCGATGACTCATGGCCTGGCCGAGCAGCACTTAACTTCTTTTGAAGAAGTCAAAAATTGGGTCGATTCTTGAATCGACTCAAAAGACGAGGAATTTTTTCCAACGCGGAATCCGTATGCTGCCTGAATAAAAATAATTTTTAAGAAAAAAATAAAAACCGACTTCAAAAAATTAAATGCAACAAATAAAATACACTAAAAGGTATAAAATAATTATTATCTTATTTAGTTACAACTAAACGACGAAATATTAACATGAAATTACTTTTTGAAGTCGGTGCCAAACAAACTATACCTATAAGCGAGCATACCCCCCAAACGTACTAAGTAAGATCCGTCGAGTGCGATTCATAAAAGGTATATGTTTGGCACCAACTTCAAAAAGTAATTTCATGTTAATATTTCGTCGTTTAGTTGTAACTAAATAAGATAATAATTATTTTATACCTTTTAGTGTATTTTATTTGTTGCATTTAATTTTTTGAAGTCGGTTTTTATTTTTTTCTTAAAAATTATTTTTATTTTTCTCTTTTTAGTGATGTTATTAATAGTGATGATATCATCAGAACTTGACCAAATTAATATGACACCATCCCTAAGACAGACCCTTTCGGATAAAAAAAGAACCATCGAAATCGGTTCATAAACAAAGAGGTTAGGTCTAAACAAACCTAATAAAAAAGGTCTAATACCTATGAAAAAAAAACGAAAAATGGGACCAATTGGAAGCTAGACTGGACCCAATGCAAAAAAAAATTTCAAAATCGGTTGACAATTGGCGGAGATATGAGGTAACATAGGCACAAAAATAAAAAAAAATAAAAAAATTCAGTCGAATAGAGAACCTCCTCCTTTTTTGAAGTCGGTTAAAAATGGGGAAAAGTCGTAGATAAGGATGGACAATACTTTGAATAAAATAGATTGTCAAATTTCTCTGCTTCAAAGATACAGAAAACCCTCAAAACTTATTTGTAGACCTAATATTTGAATGATACACTATGGGAAAGAAAAGAAGAAAATTATTCAGACTTCAATGGTTCCTTTTAATTATGGACGATTCCTCAAATTAGAGCTACTGTAAATTCTAACCAACATTGTTTGAAACGTTCTTCAAAAAATTTTTATTTTTAAATATTAGATTCGATATAGGGAAAAGTTAAAATGTAAATCATTAGGTATTTTCCAATTTATAGGCCAAAGGTTTTTACTATAATCGGATCAAATTACATATTAGAAAAAACAAACTTCCAAGTAAAAGTAGCATTTGGCTTCCCTTTCAATAACTTCATAACAATCCCCGATATTTTGCGATGTGACCAGATCTAGTGAGCATAATTTGATTTTCTTGTGGGATTTTTTAGTCCCTCAATGAATGAATTTTTTTTTTGTCCATTTTGTCAAATTTTAAGTCAAGTATTTTTAATATATTTATGTGTATGTATTTTTTCTTCGGAGTCTGACTGATATATTTATAACTTACGGATTGAATGAAAGGCAGTCCAGGAATAAAATAATTAAAAATATTATTAATATTATTTTGATTATCGGCGCGTGGATTACTATGGTCACCTAGGTATATTCTCCTTGATATTTATCCGACCCCCGACAGCCCGTCAGAAGAAGCTAAAACTGTCTTCGCCGGGGCACATCTAGGTAAGCATGGATGGATCCTGACCGATTTCATTGTGCCGGAATCTAGGCTGCCGCGGAAGGGCCTCTAGGGAAGAAAAATATTACTAGGTGCCAATATGGTTTCCAACCAGAGAAGACGATTATTTATGGAGTAGACAAAATCACAGCCAAATAATGGAAAAATAAAAGGTAGTTTCACAGATAATGAAATAGAAGGAATATCACAGATACACAAACTTTCAAAGCCAAAATAAAAATAATTTCCGATAAAAGATTATGTTTAGAAGGTTTTCTTTTTACAGTTTTTTGAAATGTAAGTTTCGGGTGATTCCCTACTTCTTCAGGGTTTAAAAGGGTCAATGAAGGAAGCATGTATTATTTTTCCTTCTTGTGTCTTTTTTCAATGCTAGTTGGTATAGAGAAAATATTTTTCTAGATGAGTGTACATTAGGATGGTCCTTATTTTGTATTTTAGAATTTTTACACGGACAAGCCCTCATATGTTTCGAAATAAATAAAAAAAATATCCCCCAAGTTTCAAGTCTCAATCTCAATTATAACCTGTGCTCCCAGCAATGTAAGCTTCGCATCTAAATAAGATGAGGGGTTTGGCATTAAAATATCAATTTTCTATTCCGGCCAAAGCAATTGTTAAAAAAATTTGAAACTCTGTGGACTTTATCCTTATAATACTAGCTATCCATCAGAATTATTACAGATTTTTAGCTATTATAATTTTGGAGTTACAGATAGATAAAATACTGCTATATCTTAGTGTTTCTAAGTTATAGACTCCAAAATTATAATAGCTAAAAATCTGTAAAAATTATTAGGGATAGCTACTATTATAAGGATAAAGTCTACAGAGTTTCAAATTTTTCGAACAATTACTTTGGCCGGAATAAAAAATTGATCTTTCAATGGCAAAAATTCCATGTTATTTAGATGAGAAAATTATATCGCTGGGGTCACATATTATAATTGAGATAGAGACTTGAAACTTGGTGGATATTTTTTTTATTTATTTCGAACCATATGAGCCCTTGTCCGCGTAAAAATTCGAAAATACCCAAAATAAGGATCACCCTAGTGTACACTCTATTCTATTGTTGATGGAAAGATTAAACATATTTTCTCTACACCAACGAGCACTAAAAAAGGAGTCAGGGAGGAAAAATACTACATACTTCTTTCATTAATTCTTTTGAACCAGGGAGATAGGGAGTGCCTGTAAGCTTAGAACTTAGGCGAGAAATTTGTCTCCTGAAACGGGGGGAAGAAGAAGCTCGACCGCCATCTTGCATAGTTCAAAACATTGCGAAACATAACGTTATCAAATGAGAAATACATGTTTAACAAAGAGCTAATACTCTCATATAAGCACGTTTTTCTTTAATATAAAATACAGTATATGTTCCTATGACTATTTTTTGTATATTCATCTTATTTTAATGTGAAATAATTTTAATAATTAATAATTTTAATTAATTTCAATTTTCTCTAGATATCTGCAAAAATCGAAAAACTATAATTTAAAATAATTCTTTTATTAGTTTTTTTATTTACGTGACCTTAAAATTTTGAAAATCGAAGGTAAATGATATATATTTTAGTATGGGACCATGTGGAAATCTCAATGTTTTGAAAGATCCAAGATGGCGGACTGTGAGTCAGCGATGACGTAGGCAGGCGATACTTTTCTAGCCATATGCTCACTCCCTATCTCCCTGTTTTGAACCCTCGAGAAGGAGATAAGATTCTCTGAAACGTCGGTTTCAAATAACTGTAAAAAGAAAGCCTTCCAATAAATACCTACTCTTTTATAGGAAATAATCCTTTTATTTATTTGTGGACTGACTTCCATTCAGTCCATTAGGTATGTATTTAGTTTTCCTAAATCTCTTACTCTCAAATTTTACACTAACTCTATTACTCAACTCATCGTTGATTAAACAAGCAAATATTATATCCTATTTGTTGTAATCATTATTCATTAAATTTTAATCATGATCTCAATTACTTCATCAATAATTACTGATTAACATTTCTATTGATAAATAATTGAGATTAACAAAGGACACTGCAATTTCGATAATGATTCTTAAATTAGGTTACAAAACTTTGACTTGTCAATAGAATAATAGTAATTATCTTCGAAAAACAATCAGAAACTACCCTCAATAAAAAATAGAATCATTTAACCTTTTCATGTTTAGAAGAGTGTTAATTTTATATTTCAGATATATACCTACCTATGTAATTAGAAATAGTATTTATTTGGTCGATAATATAATTCAAATTACTTATTTTTTATGTTTATAATTTATTTCAAACTAGATAATATATGTAGTTAGGTATTATTTTACTTAATAAAAAATAATAATTTTAAAATAATCATTATAAAAATAATTATTTATTCAAGACCTTAAGGGTATAGATAGATAGATACTCTTTAATTCATTCTACCATTCATCTAATGTCTCTTAGAAGCATATAAATAATTTTTTTCTTAAACTTCAAGATTACAGAATAAGAGATTTTCTAAACACCCAACATTTAATAAAATAGTCCTTAGGTGGCATTTTTTATTCTGATTTATTTTATGATATGGGAGCTTTGATATTAAGATTATGAACTATAATTTATTTAAATTATATTTTATTAAGTGTGGCGTTTCGAATATTATTCCTAGATATGTTTTCAATAGTTTTATCTCTAGTATAATTTTGAATCTTAATTTATTACATTTGTCTTTCGATTTACTAGGTTGTAGTTTAAAAGAAATACAAGGAGGACTTGGCTTGGTATAATAAACCAAAGGCACGTCTGTATTACTGTATTTATTGAAGATCGACAAGCTAAATATAACTTTGCGGATATAATCTCAAGATACATAATTTAAGAATTATAGTATTTTCTTGAGAGATAATTAATTTGTACTCAAATTTTTTTAATTATTTACAGGTTAATGAAATATTTTATTTTATTTGCAACCTAATTTTTTCTGGAGAGAGACGGACTGGTAGAACTTTTAATTGAAAGTAATGGAAGGCAGCCCAAGGGTAGTGAGGAAAGAAAAAATTAACATATATCCAAATAAGGTGTAATTTATTGAAATTCTTCCTCCTTTCCTTTCAAACCAACCCATCCTTCTTCAGGGTTTCAGGAAGTCAATGAAGGATACAAATAAAATGCTTCCTTCCTCTCTCCACAGCAGTGTTTAAAACGTTTTTCTATGCTTCTGCTAAGGAAGAAATAAGTTTTAAACACTGCTCTGGAGAGAGGAAGGAAGCATTTTATTTGTTTCCTTCATTGACCCCTTGGAACCCTGAAGAAGGAAGGAAGAATCCTCCGAAACGTCGGTTTGAAAGGAAAAGAGGAAGGAATCCAATAAATTACACCTTATTTGGATATGTGTTAATTTTTTCTTTCCTCATTACCCCTGGGCTGACTTACATTACTTTCAATTGAAATATTTTATTATTTCCAGCTTAATTAAATAAAATAATAGTAAATAATATTAAAGAAAAGATCTTTTGACGATATATACCTAATAAGGCTTCTAGCCCAGTTTTAACATCATCATCATAGATTAATAGCGCTAAAACTGGTTTGACGCAGCCACCCACCTCAACTCTATCTCTATGGTATCTCATGCAAACTCTTTCACTTATCTAAAAGTCTCACATCTCATATTTTTGATTATGTGGAGAAAATAGAAAATACTCCAATCTAGGTCTTCTCTTATCTCATTTCTTTCATATTTTGCCATCTAAGAAATCCATTAGTAATCCCCCGATTGTCATAGTATCCCTAGTAGCACAATGTTTCAAACTATATAGTAACTATATAGTGCCTATATAGATTCATCTTTTCTGGGGTGTTCTCTTATTCAGATTCTTCCAAAGTAGAAAAAGTATTTTGTGATGTAACAAAAATTTGATAGATTTAATTTTTGATCTAATTTATTTCTTTACTTTATTGTTCACATCCATAATCAAATATTTAAAAGGATCGTAGGGAGTTGGGCCAGAATTTAAATCAATTTTATAATTAAATGGGCCAAACGTTTCGTCGTATTTTTATTTTATGAATTCAGTTTTAATTTAAATATTTAGTGTGAAATAAGTAAACAGATTTGTTTTTCGTCACCTGTTTATTTTTTCGAAATCTTTATACAAAACAAAACCCTTCAAAAAAAAGTGTACGATTAACACTGTTTAATTTTCATTTGGATCTGTCGTGGCAATTAAATTTTAATCCCGAAAGAGTCATCGACACGGCGGTGATAAAATACCCCAAATATCTTTTAATTATTTATTAATTATCCAACCGAAGCCCCTTTCAACTAATTAATAGAAAACTGTACACACACACCCTCTCTAGAATAAAATCCTCTCTCTCTCTTTGTGATGTTGATCTATATAACCGAAAGTGCTTATATAACAATTTAAATCCAATTATATATTTAAATGGGGGGGGGGGTGCTAAAATTCATGAATTAGCCTTGTCGTTGTCGTTATTGTCAAGCGGCCCTAAGGGCGTTAATCCGGGTCACGCATGACGTCAGAGAAAGGGTGTCGTGTAGAATATAGTGGGAGAGAAAGGGTGGACCTGTTGACGACAGGGGTGGTCTGTGTTAACTGTGGAAACAAAGGGATGCAAGATTGGGGTGGTTGTCTGTCTGTCCAAGTCATTCTCACAACTAACAACTATCTATCGAAGGGGTGGGATTTTTGATTGTTATCCTTTTGTATTATAATGCATTCAAATTTTGGTAACAACAATTTCTATTCTGAGGGGTAGGAATCTACTGTCGATCGTAATGGTTTTAGGCCTTCAGGCTACATATCTTATATTATTAAATGAGCAATTCTTGTATATTGATATATATATATAGAATCGGTTTCTCAAAAACGGCTCTAACGACTTCGCTAAAAATTGGTGTACTTATCAAGTCTCATGTTATGTCATCATATTGGTCGTGTATAAATTTTAACCCTATTGAAATAAAGGAAGGTGATGTAAATTAGTCATGTCGTAAAATAAATATTTGAATCGTTCATATCTCGTCTTCGGTAAGTCACAGAACCTTGAAATTTGAAACTTAAGCTATCTAGAGGCTACAAGAAGTAGAAAAAGATTTTGGCTAAAATAGAAATACCGGAAGTTGATGCTTACGTACGTAAGAATGTACCCTCCTGTGTTTCTCAACCATAAAGCTCAGAGCTACGAAATTCAGAACTTCAGCTTGATATAGCTTAGAAGGAGTATATCAATCTTTTTCTTGAAATCAGAACACCGGAGTGGACATTTTCATGAAAGATTTTTCGTTTTTTTTTTTTTTTTTGATTTTATCAAAAACGGCTATAACGATTTTTTAAAAAATTGGTGTACTTATCAAGTGTCATGAGTTATTAGTCGTGCTTAGATTTTAATCCGATTGAAATAAAGGAAGGAGTTGTAAATTAGTCATGTCGCAAAATAAATATTTTAATCGTTCATATCTCGTCTTCGGTAAGTCTCAGAGCCTTGAAATTTGAAACTTAATCTATTTATAGGTAAAAAGTTACCGAGCATCGCTCGGTGCTCCAGGCACTAAGAATTATCACAGAAACACCGCTACTAGAATACCGAAATTAAATTACTATTGTGTTTTGGTTTGAATGTTTTATTGTTGGTTTCACAAGTAACTTTTAACATAAAAATATTAGTACTCGGCTGTGAGTCATAGTGATTTTCAAATAAGCATTTGAAATTCTGTCATCTTTTGTTTCATCATTGATCCCTATAAGTACATACTTGATGGAAGGAAACAAAAATTCTACGTCAAATCAAAAATCATGTGTTTATTAAACTGTATATGTTGCAGTAAAAATTCGTTTTTAGTAAGATCGGGTTCTTACTAGTTAAAACGCGTTTCACTGAATTTCAACTTTATGGCATCTAACATTTACTGATGTTGGTTGAGTTTGGTTCAAAGGTCTAGAATCTGCATTTTTGACCTTCCGCCTGATTTTAGGTGTTTATTTTCAAAAAGTTTTAAAAGAAAATGTCAAAAATCAAAAGCATAATTTTAGGGGATGTAATTTTTGACATTTTCCTTTGAACATTTTTGAAAATATACTCTCAAAATGAGGTGGAAGGTCAAAGATAAAGACTCTTTGAACCAAACTCAACCATAAAGACTCTTTGAATCAAACTCAACCAACATCAGTAAATTCTAGTTGCCACAAAGGAATTCAGTGAAATGCGTTTTTAGCTAGTAAGAGCTCGTTCTTACTAAAAATTGGATTTTACTGCAACATATATATATATAGTTTCAGCGATTTAAATAATGTTATGTTCCTTAGAAAAAATAACTGTGAGGAGTAAGTCATCCTTTTCAAAAACTAACATGCTTTATGTTGCTTAACTTTCAAGATCTGTGAGATCAAGTACAAACTAGGGCTTTAAATTTCTAAATTGACATATTTTAAAAAAAGTTACTTTTTATAACATGTTTTCAATTCTTAATTACATATTAATTCGCAATTCTAGCAATGTGTACAATTAACTCAATTGTCTTCATTTAAAAAATTTTCGTCCAATGGATTTTGATTGAAATTTTCGATTGATTTAAACCAGATGATTAGTACTACTTGATTTCAATAATGCAATCATCTCTATCCAATAATTTACTGGGCGTAAATTGTTTCGAATGGAATTTCATCCGAGCGATAGAAAATATTTCCCCGAAGAATCTGTCGCTGGTTTTGCTGCTTATTTGTATGCATAGAAAAGTTTATTGATTGGAATCATATATCTGGGCGTTGGGGGTTTACTTTTTTTTATTTTATTTGTACTAAACCATCCTTTCTATTTTATTTTTTTTTTTCAATTTTTCATTATTTATATTATTCTGTACCCACAGCAGTCTTCACTCAAGAATTAAATCCCCCTCAAAATTTTTTATTGTTGCATACTTGTGTTTAGTAATATATTAAACCTGGATTAAAGCATTAATTTTTTAAAAATGTGTGTATGTTTAACTGGATTACGATATCCACAATATCTTAACAATAAAAGATGGTAAAAAGTTTTTTTTCGGTCTAGGGTAAACCATAAATGAAGTATTGAATTTACCCCAAAAATTGTCTGATTAAAATTATCTCAAACGAGGATAAAAATAATTTTAAAGCATTATTTTATTATCTATATGCTGTACCCTTAAGAGAATTCGGGACAGCTTATTTATCTGGTTGATCGTCGAAAAAATATTTTGTATTTCTACAGAGTGACAACATCTGCCTACTAAATTTTTTAATAAAAAAAAATTGTTAATAATGAGGTTAATTTCGAATAAAAATCTTTGTTTTGATAATATTAATAAAAAGATTATTGAGATAATTTTTTCTCATTATAAAAACATTTATTTAACACAAAAACGATTGCAAGAAATAGAGTTGGAATTCTACACTAGTGCTTTTGTTATATTCCGTTGGCTGCAATTAACTTTTTATTTTTACATTTATGAATAACTAATTAACTAGATTGTCAAATCTATTGAAAAATCTATCATTCGATTAATAAAAGTTGAATTATTGAACTGTATAGGTTTGTTGAAAATGGTATAATTTGTAACGATGTTATAGAACTTTTAAAAGCTCGATCCATTTACTTCCATGTTAAAAGGACAATTTCCAATAATTTATTTCTCGGTAATGGGACAAAAGATCAACTTCAAAATTCGGGAATACATATTTAATACATCAATGATTCGATGCTAATAATTTTAGAATTTTCTTATAAAAATAATAAACAGTTTCGAACCCCCTTAAAATAATCGTAGAGCGAAAGATCGAAGTGTCCTTGTAGCGGCTCGCTGTTGCTCTGGCTACGAGCTTTTAGACACGGCCGCTAGATGACTCAGTCAGATCGTTGCGACACTTTAAGCATGACTGATAATATTTCAGTCATGTTATAAGTGAAGCAATTCGATCTAAACTTATCTGGGAATGGAAGGAGGGGCCAAGCACCAACTAGTAGCCCCTCCCGCGCTAATTAAGCGGGTGGCGCCCAACCCGGCTTTCCACCAGGGCACAAACAACGCCCTGCACATTTTGATGATTTAGGAGACTCGAGAACTTGTTGAAAATATCCATTAATTGTTAGATTATCGTAGATAGCTGGCTTATCACAACCAGGTTGGTTTTCTTTCGTTCATCTGCAAATAGGTCATCGCGTCAAAACACTGTAAATGATTGCATGTGCTTGCGCGACAGGGGGTGGTCATTCTCATCTTTCCAAGAGGGCAGGTAAGCGAGACTCGCAATGAAGTGGTCGCAATATCACAATCGACATCTTCACTCAGCTTATCCTTAATTAATCCACGAGTATAATCCATGTGTCTAGATCCTCGCGTTTTGAGTCGACTTAAAAGATCCATACTTGATAACTTTCTTACAAGATAGAGAACGATAGCGTAATGACGATCTGGTTCTGAAGTCCAAGAAATCTGTAACCACTGAAGATTATTTGTTACTACAGGAGAAATTTTGATAAGCGGAGGTCTTCGGGGTTCCATATTTGGTTTATTAGTTGGTATTGGATTTGGCAATGGCACAGGTTTTCCATTTACTTTTAGGGGGGCTTTTACTTTTAGGCCCTAACAGTCCTGTTGCCATTTTTTTTTTCAAAACAAAGAACAGCTTAGATTTTAGGCTTTACAGCTTGGAAAATTAAGGGTCGGGATGGAGAATATATATGTTTAAGTTAATGCAGTGATACGCCATGTTTCTTTTGCGCCGTCGTGCCATATACTGATTGGCCCCTTTAATGTACTGAATCCAATTTACAACATTTTTTCACGATTCAAGGTTCAAATTATGTCTAGTACTTGTTAGTATTTTTTTATTTGAGGCAATCATTAAGTACACAAAAAAAGCGATAAACTGGTATTATTAAATTTCTTATTGCACATTTTTCTTTATTAATTTAAAAATAAGTTTTATCAATTGTCATATCTTAATCAAAATTCAAACTTTCGGTGAAATTGTAGAACAGTGGTAAACTTTGGATCATAAGTTCGTATTATAAATCTCCACTGCTCAAAGTTTTTTTTTGTTTTCAAATTCTCGGAATCGTATAAAGACTTGGGAAAAGCTTTCTTTTTTCCTCGAATTTATTTATTTTTAATTTGTCACATTTTTACAAAGTATTTTATTATAAGAATCGTTTTGTGTAAATCCTACTCTTAATTGGAATTTGTTTGTTTATCGTTTAGCACCCCCACCGCCATCACAGGGGTATATTTACGTACAAGGGTGCGGTAGGTAAAAAGAGGTCATAGACAACCCTCCTGTTTAATACCATCCCTGAGCGTCGTCACGGAATTCACCTTTTTAATTATTTTTAATTCTATAGACTAATTAATTCTCTTTTTTTTCTTTCTGCACCACCAAATGTACTTATATTTAACCGTTATTAAAATTACTAAATGTTTTTTCTGGATAAGTATTTGTATTTGTTTTTATTCGTAGAAATAATTTCATAAGCTTAATTGAACTTTTTTTATATGAAAATTGGATTCACTGTGCTTTAAAAACACTTTGCGTGACTAGGTGTATTCCCCTATTTATCTTGTAAAGGGAGAATGGTGTGGGTTCTTGGCGAAACATTTTAAATAAAGTAAAGAAAATTTTGAAAAATTTTCATTACTTTATTCTATCATTCTGCCTGATCTACTTATTCTTGAAATTCTTAGCATATAACCTCTGTTTTTTAGTTGGGATAGAAGACAGCAATTAGTATCTCTTTTACGCTTTCATAATATCCATGGTATGCAAGCAACACGCCCTTAGATCGAGATTCTTGCAACAAGCCAAAAGCACAAAGACACTTATCCAGAAATTAACTGATTGTATAAGTCATTACCGTATTAAATAAAATGAACATCTACCATAGAAGTTTTACTCTTAGCATAAGATGTTAATTTGTTACTCTGGAACTTAATCTAAATATCTCTAAATTCATTGGTAATTCTATTATACTGTACATATAGAGCTATTGTGTTTCTAGCAAAAGTAGAGGATTGCAGCTCCAACGATTTCCCTTTAGATCTTTCTAGTCAATTTAAGGAGTTTCTTCAGGTACGTAGGAAGTAAAACGAGTGTCGCTGCAGACTTTCTATTGACTAAAGTTGTATCGTCATGAATTCGTCAAAGTAAATACATCAAAATATATATAAATATATGTATTTATGAAAATATAAATACAACTATTTCAAAATAACAAATAATGAACTTACGCAAGTTTCAAAATAAACGGTTCATATATAATTATTTATAATTTTAAATAGCGCGCGTTGCAATGCTCCAAACAAAAATTTTGCCGATAGAAATTGTGAATTATAACACTTACAGATGATCAAAAGATTTTTACAAGTTCTTAAAATAATCCCTACATATTTTTTAATACTTGTAACAATATCTTCGAGATGGCGTAGATAATTATTGTACCTACATTTCAAGAAAAAAGGCTACAAAAATCCAATTTCTCATAAGACTCCAAGTTAAATCGCGAAAACTTAATTTATTAAAATCCCGTCAGTAAGTTGATAAAAGTACTCAAAAATTATAGAGGTGAAATTTTTTCATATTCATAAGCTTATGTTGATTTTTCCATAATTGTCTGTTCAGTAATATGAAATTTGATAAAAATTGAAGAACCTCCTTAATGTGATGGGAATGTACTCAAAACACCTGGTTGTAAAAATGTCAAAAGAACATGGTCATTGAGAAGGGTCACTCACTTTATAACTAATAGCACCACAAATTTCTTTACTTTGGTGATTCCTCGCGAACCAGTGCTTTGATTATAACAATGTCGTTGAAATCTCTAACTTAGTAATCTATTGTTCCAGTAAATTGCACTAGCAGGTAACACTTTTTCAATTTCATTTGCCATATCTAGGATGACAGTAAATTTCCGAATACAACCTCCTAAAATACAAATACTTTTTAAATATCTATCTGAAGTTTCTCAAGACTACATGAAAAATTTCTAGTGTGATTTTTCAAATTCTTTCTTCTTGGACTCGAGATACAATATTCTCAGTCTTAATTTTCATACAGTCCCACAAAAAAAGATCATAAATATTAATTAATAATTAGATTATATTGTTTATATAATGTGGATATTTCTAAAGTTTTCGTATTAAAGTCACTTTGACTTTAACAAAATTGAGGTACAGTACATATTCTATTCGCACTTTTATCTAATATTAACTGGTATTAAAATGAAAGTTTTTGCGGAGAGTAGCAGAATTTTTATATATTGAAGGAGACAATAAAAGAGTGTGTCTTCTGCTGGAATTGTGAATTTTGTTTATTTATAACGAGACTATAGTTTCGAGGGCTTTGCCCTCTTCATCAGTCTATTACAGTGGATTCACAGGAATTAATTTATGAATGAAAGGTTAAAATCTTCAATGTGGTTAGGTAAAGAAATTATACAGGGTGGGCAAGTTAAGAATTGAAATTTATACTTGTTTTATTATTTTGGCTATAGGTGGCGTTTATATTTTAGCGGCTATTTTTAAAATAAAGCTTTCGGGAATTTCTATTTTCCGATTTAAGAATGAGAATGAGAACGAAATTTAAACACACGCATTTCGGAACACAAAAGAGTTTTTAAAGGGGATTCGGGGCATAGTGCATTTGCAGACCATTTAATCTCCGAGAAACATTGTTTTCCAGATGAATCAAATATTAATTTAATTAGATCCCTTAAAAATTAGTATTTTCGAATGGTTAGAAATTTGAAAATCATACAATAATTCACCAAAAAAATTCTTAAATCGGAAAATAGAAATTCCCGAAAGTTTATTTTAAAAATAGCCGCTAAAATATAAACGCCACCTACAGCCAAAATAATAAAACAAGTATAAATTTCAATTCTTAACTTGTCCACCCTGTATAATTTCTTTACCTAACCACATGAAAGATTTTAACCTTTCATTCATAAATTAATTCCTGTGAATTCATTGTAATAGACTGATGAAGAGGGCAAAGCCCTCGAAACTATAGTCTCGTTATAAATAAATAAAATTTATAATTCCAGCAGAAGACACACTCTTTTATTGTCTCCTTCAATCAACTGGTATTGTTTGAAATTGGAATTTCATGAAATAAAGAAATTTTAAGTCCTACATGATTCTTTCAATTTGTATACAGATGATTTCTTTTGTTGAGGTATTAAGATTAAGATTATCTAAACGAAATATTCCCTAAGAAATTTCAAACATCATTAAAATGTTGAATATGTTAATCTTCAGGGATGACTGAACCTAATAGTCATGTTTCGTGCATTTCACTGCCTTGACAAACATACTGTAATTTAGGACTCGAAAAAATTTGATTGTGTGTTTTCAAGAGGTGTTCATTTGAAGGATGTCATTGTCAAGAGGTAATGTAATTTTATCCATGACAAATTATATTTTATATCCTCAAGTATCACAATTAATGGATTGAAATTTTGCAATTTCTATTTAAATATTTTAAAATGTTATGTTATTGTGTACAAGCAAGCATTGATTTGCTGACCCCATTGAGCCCGTAACCTTTTGGAAAATCCATATGTTTCAAACATGGTTATTTCGAATTTATTAAAGATTTAAATCATTTTACAATTTTAGTTCGAGATTTTTTTGAAAGCTCTGATTGTTGATTTTACTTCCAACTGGTGTATATCTAAATTGAATTTAACAAAGAAAAACAACCACCACCGTAAAATAGAAACACAAACATTCTACTGTTTTGTTTTTCTTTCTATATTCGTGATTGGATTTTCATTTAGAATAAACATCCAATGGCAGATTTATACCTATACAGATATATATTTTTATATGAGTATATATAAGCTAACTTTTTTCAAAATTCAGTTATGCCAATAAGTAAAAATGTTGAATATGTTACGGAAATCGAGCTGATATAAATTCAATATCATAAAAGGGCGACTCATACAAATTCAATAAGAAGGAAAAATTTATTTTTGACATATATATATAATATATAAAAAAAACTTTTTGTTAAGGCAGCGCTTTGTACTTTGTAGAGGCTCTTAACTTCTTTTCAAAAGTTGTATACCATATTTTAAAGGTACAAAGGATTAAAATACTGATAAAAATAACCAGTGTATTATGGATGATGGGTTGTGGGTGTGGGTCGTTATTTAATCCAATTAGAATGTTAATTGATATTATTTAAATAGATATTAGCACTTTTGGGAAAATCATCAACTAAAATAGGGTCTTTTGACAGGCGAAAAAGCGACGACAATTAAATTTATTGAGTAACATAATGTGCGACAGAAGTGGGCTTACAAACCTGAATAGTTATATCGATGATTCTCTGCAACGTAGACAACCTAGAGTAAAACAAAGAATGATTATTCATTTGGCTACAAGAGAGACAAACTAAACAAATGGTGGTCTCAAAACTTACTTAATTTTAATGCAAACAAGACCCAATGTTGTCTTATCTCTAGGCGCAAAAAGAAAAATTTCCCGGATATTCTCTTCGGTTCGAATACCCTGAAAATGTGTGACAGCCTGTCCATGTTGGGCGTCTCTGTCGCATCTGACCTGTCCTGGAATGAACAGATTTCCTCTGTGGGGAAATTTTCAGCAAGGAAGATAGGCTTCTTATTCAGGTCCAAGCCATTTTTCACGATCTTCTCTCCATTTACAAGGCCCAAATTCGCCCCTATCTCGAATACGGCTCTCATATGTGGAGAGGAGCCTCTATATATTCTCTCGCTACCTTGGATGCAATTCAGAAACGTCAGGCTAATTGACGATTCTACTCTCACCGACTCCCTCGACTCGCTAGGCCATCGAAGAAATGTCTTTGCGCTTTCTCTTTTTTATAGATAACACTACAGGTGCTCTGTTGAGTTAAAATCGGTAATTCACCCATAAAGCATGGTTTGTGTGTGGCACGCGTTTTGCCGATTCCCAACACTCTTTCGCGGTCAAATTAGAAAAGTGCCTGACCACTTCATTCCCCAATACGTTTGTCCCTATGATTTCAAGAAACTGGAACTCTCTCCGAGCCCCCATCTTCCCCAGCACTTATAATCTTCAAATCTTCAAAACCCGGGTGTACAAATACCTACGCCTCCACCCTCTCGCCTAACTAACTTTCCATTCACTTCGGTAATGCAAGGGCTTTTCGAGATCCATAGGGGCCGCATCTTTACTGGTGCGCACTTTCTTGCATTCGATTGCATTAAAAAAAAAGTTGAGGAAAGGGACCTACATTCAACTTGAATACCCTGGTTTACTGGAATGTAATCATCTTAAAGTATTTAAAGCAAACTGTTGGCTATTCATATTTTTTCAACAGATATACTTGGAAAACATACGTTTGGCTAGAATAGCTTTAATGTTATGTACATAGCCTCGGAAATATCCTCGCTGTTATGTCAAAATGTCTTATGTGAAAATCTACACTTTTCAGTAGCTCTGTTTTCATTTTGTATTAAGCTTAAATACTTGATACCTCTGGCGTTTTGTTTTTAATCTGAAACTTGAGTTCTATCACCTGATAACATACAACAATTTTAGATCAGATCTAACAAATACAAGTATTTTTCTTCATTAAATTTTTTTTTGGTAATTTTGACATATATAATATATCATTGACAATATGAAGTTTTGATTCTAGAGGCCTCGCATTTATATAACAGATAATATTGTCTCCTAAATTATAATCAAAATAATTTTTGATGTTGATTTTCATGAATATTACTTTAGCAAGCTTTTTGTCTTGTCTATTTTTATAACCATGATATGATCGTCCATGTTTTGAAAGTAATATTATCTCTCTCATGAATTCTTTACTACCTAATATGATATATACAAAGATATATAATCCAATGCAGCAAGCAGGCTTGTAGAATATTTCGAATCATAAAGTTTAGGGCCAAAATTTATTTACTTATTAAAATCTTCAGAGCAATGGATTATATGCTTGCTACATCACACATTAATAATAATAAATATTAATTCTTGAATAATTAATTAAATTTATTATTTATACATTTTATGTAAAATGTAAATAAGTGTATAAGGGAGTGTTAAATAAAAACGATATATTTTTTGCGACCATCCAGCTTAATCTAAAAAAATACGGAAAAGTTTATTTTCTTATTTAAGTGTTTTTTCTTGAAAACATTTTATTATAATTTTTATTACTACTACTTATAATTCATTTGCTTTAGAAAATTAAATTCTCTACAATAGTTTTTATGGAGCTTTTTAGTTTCAGCTAATCAAAAGATTAGGGGTTGAAACTAAACTTTTTGATAATTTAACAAAGATTTAATGATTTTTTGTGTTATAACATTAACAAGTTTTTTGTTACTAATAATAAAAATGAAAAAATATGTACGCCTTGATAATTATTTTAGACTAGGTATTAAATTTCTAGAAAATGGTCTTAAAAATCTATTTTATAATATGTTTTATAAGTTATAAAAAATTAAAAATATTTTTATTAATAGTCACTTAACCATAGACGTAGACGTGACTACATAAATTCACTGTATTTTCAAAAGCTCATAAATATCAGGTTATGAGAATTTGTTATTTCATAAGTCATCGTTATAATGCACAGCAAATTGTTGGATTCTGTGAAGAAAATAAAACTGGTTTTATCCAAATCTCACATAAAATATCTTTTACCATATAGGTATTACTTGGGTATTATAAAAACTCATTTTATTATTTAACAAACTACCATATAACTAAAAATTCAAACTGACGTGTATTATTTGCGTAATTTAATCACTCACTTGATATATTCTATTTCGTCAAGCATAACAAAACATCAAAGGGGATTAATTTGAAGTATGAAATATAATCTAGTAGAATATTAGATATAATTGTGGTAATATCTGTAAACCCCTTGATCATACATAGTTTCTTACTCCTCTAAATTCCTAACCAATAAAAGTAAACATACTGTTTGATATAGAACCGGATATTGGCTACCCTTGTTTCATTGATGAAGTTGGATGCTTTATCAAATATGTAAAAAAAAAGAGTGCCGGTTCTCTAATTTATGAGCAAACAACATTGTGCGGGCAGACTCAATAAAGCTTTATAAATAACACGAACCCGCATAGATATTTTGTGTAAATTTAGATTTTCTTTAAATAGAAGTTAAAAAAAAAAAAAATTATCATATAAACAGAAAAAGTAAGATTACCTGTGACATTAAAGAATAAATAAATTACAAATTTCGAAATTGGAATTATCTGCTTATACCAGGCCTGACCAAATCCTAATAAGTATCTAAAAATTTCCTAAAGCGGCATACAAATAAGAATAATTTTAATTTTTTTTTAATATTTTTTTTAAATCTAGCTTTACAGCGGAATTCGTATTTAGTGATTTTTATTGTAAGTAATTTGTAAGTAATGAAATAGTTCAATCAGTGTAAACGTGAAAAAAACAATACTAAAACGAGAAAAGAAAACATACATTGAATGACCCAACAACAAAATGTATATACAAATTTGTATGGGAATAACCATAAATAAAAATAGTGTTAACTATCAAAATTATTATTATTATTAAGATTGGAGTAATTTTTGTAGACGGACTGATAAGTTAAATAAGTGGATATTGATGAGACAGTCCAGAAAAGAAGATAATTCATACTATCTTCTTTTTTGGACTACTTCATCAATATATACTTAATCCAATGATTATTATTATTATTTATTTATTTATTTATTTTTTATTCTAGTGATATTCTAAAACATAAGGTTTTAATATTTAACGCCTAACGATGCAACCCGCAATTCAGAGCGTTCGATTGGATGCATAACCTAGAAGAGGGTGCCAACTTTTTGGCTTATACGGGCCACATTTGAAGAAAAAAATTGTCTCGGACGGCAGTTAAAATATTATAATTCTATTTATATTTGTTATTGAAAAAAGATTAAGTTTGCAAGTAGAAAATTAATTTCTAATGATAATGTAATCGAAAATAGACCAAAATGATATTTAATTTTTCGGAAATCTTGAAATTCAATTCTAGATTTAAACTTAGCACTTTTATTTTTCGAAAACTTCACAACAATTTTTCAGATTTCTTATTTTAGAAGAAAAAATTATCTGGCCAAATTGTTGTGTGTTTTCCAGTTTCTACATAAAAATCTCAATGTTTTAAGGAATTTTATGACTTTATATTGAACAGCCCTGGTTTAAATCGAATGGGATTAAAGAAGGAAATGAGGAATGATAATTTATTTTTTAAAGGGGTCACGGATATAATAATCCCTGACTTTCCATTATCTAGTGACATGTAAGAACGTGCAAAGATTTTAAAGACAAGTCCTGACAAGTTTTAGTTCAGGAGAGAAATTATCAATTAATTGTGATTATTCTAGAAAACCCCAATTCCTTGTCCCCTTGTACTAGAATGATATAACTATAAACTTGTTTAGTGCCGTAGCATATAAATTACTGGAATAATAAATATTTTAGAAAATGAAAATATGAGAAGAAGGATAATTTTTAAATATTCGAAACTTCATTATTTTTTTTATCTTATATAGTTGAGCTTATAATTTTGCTTTTAATGAATTGTATTTGAAAAAAGCTTCATGTATTGTATAAATGTAAATTCAAATTTCGAAAAAGGGAATAAATATATATCTACATATAAATCTCAATGTTTTAAGGAAGTTTATGATTTTATGTTGGGCCACACTCATTGCAGTGCTGGGCCCTGACCTAGAACACACAGGCGAAAGCTCTTTCTGCGTGGGTCGGCCAGCTCTGGCTTATACCATACTTAATTTCTTAGCCCCTTCACTAAATATTAGATATTTCCAAGAAAATTAATCTCAAAGTAACGAAAACCAAAAATATGTGTGGATCTAATAAGATAATCTTAAGAAGAAATGATCCTGAATACTTATGGCTTAGTAACTAATTTACTTTTAAAATTAAAATTGATAAATAAATAATAATTTTTATAAAAATATTTCTAAGGAGGTTGAACCCCTATGTTCGGGTTACCTTGGGGATAATTGCAATAAATATGACTTTGAAAAAGTAAATAATAGTAAAAAAAATTAATAATAAGGTTTTCAAAATTTTGGGGGGAGGGAAGGGTTAAACATCCATATTCGCACCATCCTCTTTCTGTGGATAATTTCTATTAACTACATTACTATATAGAATAATAAATAAATGATAAAAAAAGACTAAATAAATTTATTATTTATATAAAATTTTAGTCAAGCGTGTAGATTCCTCTCCACTTTCTTGATAGTAATTTCAGTGTTTCACTTTAAAAGAAAAAAAAAGAAAAAATCATTAAAAAATAAATATTTTTTTTATTAGAAATAATTATTTAAATAAAATTTAAAAATTAAATTATTTTCTTTTTTTCCAAAATTTTAGTTCGGAGGTTCAACCCCCATTATTTCTACCTCTATAGTCGTTCTTAACCTATGGGTCGCGAAGCATATTCTTTGTGTTGCGCAGAGTCGTTAAAAAATATTTAAATATTTTACTAGATTTATTTTCAATAAGTTTTACTTTTAATAAGTAAAAATATTAAAAATACGTACTTTTTTATTAAATTTTCCATGGATCAAAAAGTACAATTATATGCGAGTAAAAAAAGACATTGTAAAATTGAAGAAAAATTTCCCAAGTATGAATTGAAAAAAGGTAATGAAAAAATTTGGCTTTTTTGGGTCACGACATGAACATAAATTTCTCAAATATGGGTCGCGGCTTAAAAAGGTTAAGAACCACTGCTATAGAGTAAAGATAACCTTGATAGTATACTACTTAGTACTATACTTTTGAAGAAATAGATAGTAAATATAAATTAAGTGGGTGGCTGGGTGGCGTTCTGACGTCACGAGAGTAGGACCAAGATGGCGCCTCCGTCCTTTGCAAGCGTACTACCCTTATATATATATTATATATAACTTTCTCTTTCCCTCTTTATATATATATATATACAGTGTGTATATAGCCGATGTGGCATCGATCGACGCTTTGCAGCCAAGCAAGCAAGCAAGCGGCTCACCCCGGGCCAAAAACCCCCGCCCTAGTAGCAAAAGGGGATGAAGGGGGTTAGGCGAAAGGGTGCGCGTGAGCAGCCATGAAATATTTAACAACCATCTCCTTTCAATCACAGTCAATTAGCAACCATGATACAACTTTATATCCGTTCAGGATTTTTTTGTTTCCTTTTCTTTATATGTATGATTGACTAGTGTAGTGGGGGTAAAATAGGAGGACTGACTGACTAGTGGGGGATGGAATTACAATTTTGATGCTGAGACTTCAATAGCGGAACTTCCTCTATCTATTTGTTTCTTTATTTATTTATTTTATATATATATATATATCAAATTTTTTATCAAAGTCAGAATATGAGAAAAAATTCCATACATATTTATCAAAGAGAAATTCGGACTTCTTTTTTTTTATTAATCCGCCTTTTCTAATAAAAGTTTATATAAATATAATATATGTATAGAAAGAGAGAGAGAGTTTTTCTCAATTTCATTTCAATAAACATTTAGATGATTCTAAAGATGTATTAGTGTATTATTTTTTTTTCTTATTTTAAATGAATCGAGCGAGCTAAATGAATTTAAATAAAAAATTTTGATTTATATATTTTATTTTTTTTTATTTAAATGTCAATTATTAATTTATCTATCTTTTTGAGAATTTAATGATTTATTTGATTATTTATTGAGAACATGGATTTAGATTTAAAATATTTATATAATTTATTTATTTGTCTATTTATTCATTTTCATTTTTATGCAATTATTTTCCTATATATATATATATTTGATTATTAATTTATTTTTTCTATCTAATTTGAATTCCAAAATTTTTCCAAATCATCTCAATATTTCAATGCCACAAGTTGTAAAATATATCATCTTCACTTACTTATCAAATTCGTCTAGTAAATGAATGTTATTATAAGATTCTTCCAGAACTTAAGTGACTTAATTTTTTAATTTATTTTTAAATTGAAAGGTTTTTAGTCACAACTAATAAAAGACAATAATTTCAGTTAATTATTATTATTTATTTTATTGATTCACCAAACAGGTTCTGTCACCATTGGTTGACCATCTTCAGTAGTACTAAAAATTGGAAAAATGACACAGTTTGTAAATTTTTTTAAACAATTACATAATACAAAAATATAGGGATTTTGATTGTTACACTTCAACTTCGTTCCAGATCTGAAAATTGTCACTTTGTATCCATAAACCATCTTTTTAACACGGTATTGACATAAAATATTTCACACATTTATAGCAATCATATATGTATAGCAATAATTCATAAAAAACATTTATTCTTGACTAGAATCTATTTTGAACTGATGATATTATTTTTATTTTTATTTTTTCTTAATTATCATATTACGTAATCAATTTTCCATGAAATAAAACTATCATTACCAACAAATCTATTCTAGAAACTCATTAAGAGTCAATTCATTTTTATAATAATACATATCAACATATACACCTTCATTACATTTTTCTTATATATAAAATTTCCAGATCTTGAACGAAATTGTATGTATAAATTCAAACTTCTATTTTTTTGTATTATGTAATTGTTTAAAAAAAAATTACGAAATGTTTCATTTTTCCAATTGTTAGTACTACTGAAGATGGTCAACCAGTGGTGACCGAAACTGTTTAGTGAATCAATAAAATAAATAATAATTAACTGGAATTATTGTCTTTTATTAGTTTGTGACTAAAAAAACCTTTCAATTTAAAAATAATTTAAATGAATGTTGTTTAAAAAAAAAAATGAAAATAACTAAATAATAAAAAAATTTCTCGAATTATGACCTTCAAAGAAAATCTCGTGTTGGCAGAATATTACTAAGTCCATATTCAAATTGAGATAGTATATAGGGACGGTTTTCAGTAGGACGTTAGAGACTCCGGAAGTCCGAGCACGTTTGTAAGACCCCACCTCACACCTTAAATTCACCGCCTAGCTTCGGGCACCATTTGCCGCATAGCGAATAAGGTACTACTAAAAACGAAAGTAGAAAGAAAAAACTAAAAAAAAAAAAAAAAAACTCTCTCATCTTATAAATTATTAAAATTAAAACGAAGAAGACGAGGCGAAAAAAAATTCACGCTTTTGAACTAAATCCTACCCCAATTAAATAATTAATGACGAAACGGCGCAGCGGTCGGTAAAGATACGTAGAAGTGAGGTTATAGCGAGCAGCGAACATGACCAAAAGGATGTCGAGGGGATAAAGCACGGATCTGAAGGATTAAAATTAAAGAGTTTGCATAGAAATATGTTTCATTTTAAAAAGTCACTGATTAAAAAGAGAATTCGTTAAATTTAATCGGAGCTTTTATTAATTGCACTCGCTGATAGCGATCAGAGAAGTCTTAACGCTAATCGAATAGGCGGGTAAGTTAAAAAAAAATGAATTACTCGCGGTTAAAAAAAGCATGGGGGAGTATGTATACATTTCAACTAGAATGAATATTTTATCTACTAATTAATATTAAATAAAAAATGAAGTAATTTCAAGTTCAAAGAGGAAACTAATTAAAAATAATAATTAAACTTTCTTCCTCTAGAAGAAAAATAGGTAATAAGGGAGCTAGAGGGTAAACGAGTGGGATTGAGAGGGAGGTGGGGGACAAGGGAAGAGTTCAACGCGAAAATATAAATCTCCATAATATAATAGAAATGTCTATCTGAAAAGGGGAAAAAAACTAATTAGAAAAGGGATAAAAAGTCATTTAGTTATATTAAATGAGAAAAAGATCGACATGAAGATAGGAGGAATAAACTAGCGTAGGTCTATCCAAGTCAAAGTAGCGCCTGGAGTAATGGATTAAGCGCTCAAATTCAAGGGCATGTCAGAAATATTCTTTGCTAAGCTGCTATAAAAAACTATTCTCTCTTTGTGGGTTTATTTCAAAAAAATTCGTCATTTATTCCTTTTATTTGAATTTGTCGTCTCATGGGTTTCAAGCTGCAGAAAAATACGAGACACACTTGGACAATAAAGGAGCTCGTTTGTTACAGCTCACATAGAAACAAACTTACTATTCGGGATCACCCAGTATTGTTTGTTTGGTAAAAGAGAAAGTGGCTATATAGTTAATGTTAGGAAACAGTGACAAAAATACTAATTAATAAAAGAAATGTATGTAAAATAAAGTGAAGTTTGCACTACGTTAAATACTTCATAAAGATTTAAAAAAAGAATTTCAACTCACTGTAATAAAGAAAAAGCTAGGTCTAGTTCAGGGCTGTCCAACCCGCGGCCCAGCACTCCAATCGAGGGGTGACCCGCGACCTAATATGATGTACACCTACTTCCACTTGTACTTCCAAATATTTGCAAGTACTTCCAAATATTTCCAAGTACTTCCAAATATTTCCAAGCACTTCCAAATATTTCCAAGTACTCCCAAATATTCCCAAGTACTTCCAAAGAGGTGTACACCTACTTCCAATCGCGGATCACCCCTCGACTCCAAAAAATGAGGCTCTAGATAAATTTATAAACTTCATTGAAACATTATGATTCTTATGTTCTTACTGAAAAACATATCAGATACAAACTGATATATTTTTCTTATAAGAAGAAATTGCAAAATCATCCCAAAAGTTTTCGAAGAATAAATGGGCCGATTTTCAATTTTTAATGTGAAAACATATATTTAGATTTCTGAAAAAATAATCAAAATTGTGGCAAATTTTTATTTAATTTTTATCAGATATAAATATTTGACCTCCCAACTTTCTGATTGAATGTAAGAATAATTTAATAATGTCCTTAATTAAAATTTTATAAAAATTATCTAACCAGATTAAAATACTCCTGGATTGACAATACTTATTCACTTTTTGGAAATATGAATTTATATACGTATTTAGGTACGTAAAGCTATTTTCAAGAATAAAATTCACTAAAGTAAAGTTATAAGCTCGGCTTTCAGGTAAAAAAATGATGAAGTATTTGAATATTTAAGGAGGTCCTTTCGTAAAAGAAGTGTAGTATCTGATATTTAATCAAATAAGTTAAAATATAAATGAAAAGTAATAGAATTAAAAAATAAATAGTATGAAAGCCGTAAATGTTTGAAATAAAAACAATTATAAAAAAAATAATTAAATACAAAAATTAGTTTGATTTATTCAAATCAGCTGATAATAAGTCTTGTATGATTTGGCAATGCGTTTTATTTATACTGTCTATGTTTAAATCCAAACATAGAATTTATGTGATTTTTTAAAGTAAATATCTCAGTAAATTCGATGATTTATTTTATTGCAAAAAAAGAATCCTGCAAGATTTTAGTTTTTTTTAACTTTATCTATTCAACTAATTAATAGTAGTATAGTTCAAGAGAAAGTGTCAAGATCTTAATTTTCCATAAGACTGTGAGAAAATGTTTACATTTTAAAAAATTTGCACGCTAATGTGTGTTTGAAACTTCACCAAAGCATAGATAGAGACTTAAAATATTATAAAAAATTAAGTTATAGTTATAATATAATATTTTTTATTTAAAATGGCTTCATTAAATACTTCACAAAGATTTAAAAAAAGAATTCTAACTCACTGTAATAGAGAAAAAGCTAGCCCTAGTTGATAATTTTGTTGAACTTTATTTTCTAGATACAATTTGAAATAATTTGGAAAATGGAATAACGTACTATCCTTAAAGAAATATAGTAATATGACATTGCATCACTTTTGTATAGAGAATTCGTGGACGTTGGTAAAATCACTTAAGCTACCGAAGTATATCGTTTTAGAACCCTTTGTTGAATGATTCAGTTCTGGGAAGGAGACCAATAAATAAATATCGACAACAATATCACAAAGGCGTTCAGTGACGTGCTTACTATTACGACAAAACTTATTTACCTAAATCAGGGGTGTCCAACCTTTTGGCTTACTCGGGCCACATTTGACGGGCCGCAGATAAAATATATCTACTAAAACTGTTAATATTTGTTAATCAAAAATGATAGTTAATACTGTAGAATAATATTATCCACCATAACAAAGATTATATTATGTAAATATGAGGTGTTTTTTTTTTTATTTTTGGAATCATTAACACTAGAACGCCCGGACTTTCAGATCCCCTAGAATGCCCGGATGCCGTCAATTTGACGACTTGCATTTTTCAACACTCAAACTAAATAAAATCATTTTGTTTCCTTTCATTTAATATTTTTTTTTTCTAATAATAAATATAATTCTATCATCAATTTATATATTAAAAATACATATTAATATATTATATTTTAACTTTTTAATAATCATTATGATATAAAATGAAAAATTAACATGCTATATTTATGGAGTATTATCATTAACAAAACCAGTTTCTATATTATATGTACACCATATTTATTATTATTTTCCGTTGCAATTGATACATATATTTAGTACTTTTCCAATACATTTGCCTCAAACAATTTTTGTACATATATTACATATATTTACAGTTCTATTTTTTTGAATTTTTTTAGAATTTGACACTGTTTTTTACTTCTGCTTTGATTTACACTAGGGAGATATTTTACCACAAGTTTTTCAAGGAAGATTGTAAATTAAAAAAAAAGCCAGAACAAAAAATAATCCGAGTGTCAAAAAGGATGCAAATGTTCAAAAAAAAAGAATGGGAATTATTCGTAGTTGAAAAATTAATTTTAAATATAAAAATTGGGGTAAAAAAGAGTTATCGTCAAATTGACGGCTTTTGGGTGTTCTTGGTAAATCCATAATTTTCTCCTAAATAAAAATTCATAGGGTGCTATTTTTTTTTTATTAGAAAGCTATTCAAAAATGATTAAAAGTCAGCGAGTTTCAAAGTTCTAACTTAAATAGTAACGAAATGAAAGAGAAATGAAATGTGAAAACCGTCAAATTGACGGCTTCGGGCGTTCTAGTGTTAAATTATCCAAAAGATTTTAAAAATTGTATTTAAATGTTTACCTTGTCTATCATGAAGGTTTGAACAATTCTCAATAAAGTAGTTGTCAAAAGAAATGCATAAAACGCGACACCCATAAAACACAAATATTAAGCACTTGACCCACTGGCTGCTTGACTCGAAATGAAATAAATGCATTTCAATGCAAAAGAAAGAGCAAAGGGAAAAGAATCCCGTTACTTGATTAGATATCAGAAAGGAAAATAATTCTATATAAAATAAAAACATATTCAAAAAATGCCCAATTGGTTTGAGATTAACCGAATGTTTTCTACATTTGATTCAATCACGAATCAACTGTAGGGAATTTTTGTCAAATATTGAGCGAAAATAATATTTGAACTTATATATTTCTAACTTGAAATAATGATCTTAAATAAATTTTTATAATTTTTCTAACTGATATGACAAAGAATAATTGACCTATCAATGAGAAGTGTTTTGACCGCGCTTTATTTGAAAAAGATATTTTATAACGAGACTATTGCGGATTATGCTATTAAAGTCTGTGGAGTCTTAAATCTGGACCAGGAGAGAAAAAAAGATGTGATCCACTTAGCTACAATCCAACGTCATTTTGCGTATAGCCCGTTAGACATTCGGATGGATCACCACCTTTAATAGCATAATCCGCAATAGCCTCGTGATAAAATATATTTTTCAAATAAAGCGCGGTCAAAACACTTCTCATTGAAAGGTCAATTATTCTTTGTCATATCAGTTAGAAAAATTATAAAAATTTATGGTTTGAGATTGTTTTCAAAAAACTAGCCTGTGCTTCAGTCAAGTGATTTTGACTTAACTTTTCCTAATTAATTAAAAATCAACATTTTATAGGAATAAACTTTTAAATAAATATTTAATAAATAAAATAACAAATAATCATATGATTGTAATGAATTCCATCACAAATTTTTCAAAATCAAATACAGTTTTAGAGGTGTTATGAGCAATTATTATTGGTTAAAAATAAACACTACCCAACCACACAATCACTAACAGACATTTTGACTAAATAATTAATATCATCAAAAAAATAAATCTTCACTATTCGAGGTTTTATTGTAGAGGCTTTAATTACTGAAATAATAAATATTTTAGAAAATTAAAATACGAGATGAAGATTGGTATTTAAAAATAAGAACTTGACTTTTTTTTTACCTCTTAGTGAGCTTCTAATTTTACATTTCGGAAATTTTATTTTTGAAAATAGCTTCTCGTATTTATAAATACATAGGTACATTACTACTTTCAAAAAGTTATATCAAGAATATTATGAAGCATGTAATATTTGTTTCTCATTATTAAATATTTCTTCTGATCAGTATCTAATTGTATTTCTATAAATTCAATCAGAAAGTTTGCAGGTAAAAAATTTATATCTAATGAAAATGAGTCGAAAATTGACCAAAATGGTGATTATTTTTACGAAAATCTTAAAATCAGGTTCCAAATTCAAAATTTAAAATTATCACTTTTATTTTTCGAAAACTTTTCAGTGGATTTTCAGATTGCTTATTTTAGAGAAAATAAATCATCAGGACAAATTGTATCAGATACAATTTCTAGTAAGTACATATATTTAATGTTTTAAATAAGTTAATGATTTTATGTCGGGCCGCATTCATTGCAGTGTTGGGCCGTATACGGCCCGCGGACCGCGTGTTGGACAACCCTGACCTAAATACTTTCGGGTATTTGAACCCTTAAGTATTAACAGATAAAATATACCTAATTAAAAAGACTGACGATTAAGGTCAAACCTTCGAAACAATGGTCTCAAACAAATACATTATATACCTATATACGTATACATATTTATATTTGATAAATGCATAAATATACTAGTATAAAATGTATACAGGGATGGCCACATGGGGAGAGGTAAAATGCCACAAGATCACTGGCTTTATACTAAGGAAATTTATACTAGGAAATTTGAGATAAATTGCAATAATTCCGTAAAGCGATAAAGTGAAACAGTTTATAATAGAGTTTTTTTATGATATTTTGGTGGTGTAGTTTAGATTTTGTAGATCGTTTTACTGTCAAACAGATGAAATGAAGTGTCAAAAACTTCAAAAACATCAATTTGACAGTAAAACCTTAACAAGTAATACAAACTTTAGAAATTCAATCTACTCGTGGAGATGTAATATCCTGAATAGTATTCCGATTAATTTGATGGAAAAGTTTTCTCTAGTTTTTTTATTTAATTCCCTAGGCGATGTTAAAAATCCCACCATTCTTCTTTCGCAACCCCAGTTAATCACTTATCGAGGTTTGAAATTTTAATACTCCAACCTAATGGATCATCAAAATGCACTTTCTTCGAGGAGTTTGGGAGGGCGTCGAGGGTGTTTAGCGGAAAAGCGAAGGGATGAGGGCGCGGGTTCAAGTTTGTTTGCTCAAAAGCGTTAGGGATGGATGATCCATCATCAGAAATGCAAAAGCCCCCTTTTTCGAAAAGGGTTTAAAACGCTCGTGCATTAGAAACTCCGTTCATTTTCCAGTAACTCTTAACTAGATACGCAATTCAACGGAAACAAACAATTTTCTTAAGAAGATTAATTAACGAACGTAGATTAATTTATCGGGAGTTAATATTTCTTATCGTTTAACACTAATAAAAAGGGAAATTTATAATTACATGATAATCGGTTTATGTTGGTAGAACATAGAAGCATATACAAGATAATACAACAACGGGTCAATATTTGAATTTAATAGATTTTCAAAGAGAGATTATAATTAAATATAATTTTTTGACTAATTTATGATTTTACATGAATTTAAGAAAAATGTTATATTTACACTATTTTTCTGTATAAACTTATTTGGTGGGCAAATTGATGGCGTGGAATCGAATGACCCAAGTCAGTCTCAAACACACTTAAAACAACAATAACTTTTAAGATCTGTTGATAAATATACCTAGAACCAATCCTATAGCTAATGATTTTATAGTATCAGAATGGTCCCATGATATTGATTCGAATGATTTCCACATTTCTCAAAGTGAGATCCGGTTAAATTGAAAGAATAAAGTCAAACTAAAGCGTTTGTCAGTTTATCTATCTCAACAACTTCCTGAGACTATAAGTCCCTCCCTGCTTCCATCGTTACCGAATCACACAACCTTCAACCTTTCAAAACTCGGGAATACATTCACTTATATATCTTTGAAATATGGTAGTTATTGTGGGTGTCAATAGCTGACTTCTCTTTATCGGCTATAGTAGCTCTCAAATTATACACTTTCTTATCAATAGATCAATGGTTAGAGTTATTACTACTTGTATACTCATTGGAAGTTTAAACATTCAATATGTTTATAGTCCATTTGTTATATGATCATGGGTATGGAGTAATTGAATATTCTTTTACTTTGGGATCATTGGCAATCGTTTTTATCAGATACCATTGTAGCATTTAGTCTTAAATTCAAATAACACTGTTCGACAAAAATTTATCCCCGTAAACCTAACAATGGATTCCAGTAGTTTTATACACTGATTATCATAAAATTTCCCGATTTTTCACAACACGTCAGAGTTTTGAGATATTATCGGTCAAAACGACGAAAAAGGCCATATTGACCTATTTTCGAATCCCATTAGATATTAAACAGCAATATTTGAAATGAAAATATTTTGTTGACGTAATAGAAAACAGCTTCCTCTTTGATTTTCAAATTACCACTTGTTTTTAGCTAGAACTTAAGTTATAACTAAAAAACTAAAAATATGTGATTATAAAGGTTAATAAACAGAGATAAAAACATAAGGTCTTAGTTATAAGTAATGAACGTATAAAATTCTACTGGAATCCATTTTTAGGTTAAAATTTTTTATTGATTTACGCGACATTTTGCCAATTTTATTTTCGCTTCATCAGGCGTATTTGTTTAATTTTTGTCGAGTAGTGTAATCGTTGATTAAATTTGATGACTCAAGTTCTTCACTAAAGTTTTCATTTGGGTGATGTAAGTCAAAGTCATATACATGCACACAAGTATATTATTTCTCGTTTCATTTCCATTTTAGTTAAAAAAATCATTAATGAGAATATCGACCTTGGTAGTACAGAAAGCAAAACGATAACCATCGGACTGGAATTATAATTTAATTCTCTACAGATGAAAATTAAGATAACTCGCTATCGGAGAAATTCATGGGAGAATTATTATTCTAATCTAAACAATCTATAAATTATATTTTTTTCTGAATCTTGGAAAAAAGAGTTCGAATTACAACTCATTAACATCTATAGTGATTAATTACTTAATTAGAACAATTAAATAGAAGCGTTGATAAATAGATAAGAATTAATTTAGTGATTAAAATCGCTACAGGATTTGATAGACAAATATTTAATCTATTTTGGTTCACTTTGAACTTTGAGAATAGAACTTTTTTGATGACACTGTGATACCTACATAATTTCAAAAGAGTTGATTTTAACCCCTTTTCAAAACAATTTTTTTTTATAAATATCATTTGTTCTACTTTTGTACTCAGTTTAATGTAAGCTTCCGGCGTAATGTCAGAAATATATTGAGTTTTTCTAGTTTTATATTACATTTTTAACTGTGGATAAAAGCCTTTAACCCTTTTTGATTTAACTTATGGGGAGAATTTTCTAGGTTAGGTTTCACAAAAAGTGAATTCTCCTCATAAGTTATTTATAATGTTTCACCTAGAACCGACACCAAAATCCTTAAAAATTACTTTTTGATTTACTTTGAAAACACAACTCCTCGTGTGACATATTTCCCTGTGGTTAAATTATAAAAAGTTTGTAACCATATTTTATTTTTTCATGTCGTGTGTACATCATTTTTTTTTCATTATAATTATGAGGGTTTTCTCTGTCCCAAAATTCTTTTCTCTGAAATTTTCAATAGTTACTCAGGTTTAGATTTGGAATATCACTTCCACAGATAACAATAAACATAGATAAATTAACAGGTCAATAAATGAGATTCGTTTTAATAGATTCACGATAATTAAAAAAGGACCACTCTTATTTTTATGGAATGTAGAAAAGGAACTCTACATACTACTGATTGTTATAAGCCAGGCAAATGCCGAAGCAATGAATCTGATATAAGCTACTACACTCAACTTATTATGTCCAAAGTAATATTTCCAATTATAAATACAAATATTTTATTGTTCGCATCCATAATCAAATATTTAAAAGAATCGTACGGAGTTGGAGTTGACAGTTGATAGTTACTGGGTTCAATGTCAAATAAAGAGTTTCTTGAAAATAGATTTAATGGTGGATGAAATATTTTTATTCAGTTTTTTATTTTTAAATAATTATTATAACAATTACAATTGTTTTATTAATGTTTTATATTGCCTTGATAAGAAATTGAATGATTCAGTGAAGACATACTCTTTGGAATCTTTTTTTCTTGTAGTAAGAATTCATAACAAATTAGTTTATAAAATGAAGTAAAAACTAACCTTACCTCTACTATTGTACTAGGTACTGTGAAAATCATGAAATAATTAATAAAATTTTCTTATTTTCACTATTTAGCTACTGGGAAGTCGCTAATCAGTGACGAAACGTTTGGCCCATTTAATTAAAAACCTTTGAGTTTGATTCAAATTCTGGACCAACTCCCTACGATCCTTTTAAACAAATACAAATCTTTTGTCATACTATAATTTTGGGGGTTACTTTGAAGATATTTCTTCTATTATAATGAATATAAATGAGCATTCGAATGGTTTCTCATCACCTTTATGTTTATTGTATTGTCGTGATAAAAAAGACCATTACCTCATTTTAATTCTATAACTTATTCAGGCCTATCTTTTCCATTGGGCACTCTGGGGAAGTGCCCAGACCCCCGTGATCCATGGGGCCATCTATTATTTACTAGGGGCGAATTTATTTTAATATCGATGCTAGCAGAACACTTTGTATTTCTTTTAGAGCTACCCCATTATGCTAAAGTGCCTAGGGCCTCCAAAAGGTTAAATACGGCCCTGAACATATACTCTGATAATGATAACAATTATTTATTGTGAAGATGATGTCGTTGTTGTTATTGTTGTTATACTTTCTCGCTTATTTGCTTGGAAAAAGAAATTCTTACACCGAACAACAGATAGCCCATAAAATTAGGTTCGCTATTGTGACGTTTGGAATTTTTCTTGTTCTTTCCACTTGCTATGGGTGAAGGAACACGACAAAGCTATGATAAAAAAAAGAGAGAAAAAAAAAACACCAAGGTGAAAAGTTGAACTATTTTCAATTTCCCGTTCAGGAATGTGTGCTATCCTCGACACCTGCTACACAAGACGAGGAGTTTCCTTGCTTATCCCACAGGAACCGGCTGCCATTCTTTCGCCATCCTTCTTTTAAAGTCCATTAGCTTATTCGATTGTGTCCCGTGTGGAGATATGATATTAAAAAGAACTTTTATCGGACTTGTGACAATTTCGGTGACAGAAACTGATTGAGTAACATCAAATATATATATATACTTTCTTTATTATTTTTTATCTTCTCGAAATGGAATCTCTCTTTTATTTACGATTTTTCAGATTTAAACATTGATATATCTTTGATGTGGAATAATTACATTTCTGAATAGCATTTCACTTACGCCAAGATATTTTTAAACTGAATAATTATAATGGTTAAATAGTTGAGAGAAAATAAATTTAAATTTCTAAGAAAATCTCAAGATTGACCCCAGGTTGACTTCTTCAGTGATGGTCTAAACCAAGCTCCCTAGTATACTATAAAGTATGTACTTTAGTTATGAATCAAATCTTAATTCTTCTTCTTTGAGTGCCCGAAACGGGTGTCGGCTCCTCTCCACATATACCTGTGCTGAGTGTGTTTAGTTGTTTTACACAGATATATGGGACCTACTTTTTAACGCCGGTTCCGAACGGCTAATTTGGAGAGGTTACTAGGCAATTATACTCTTGGTAGGTTGCCATTACTTTCCAAGAGGAGGCGACTGAAAATACCTATTTGCCGAGACTCGGTCTCGAACCAGCGATCTTCGAGTCAGCGACCCAACACTCTAACCACTGACCCACAGTCGCCTAAATCTAAATTAATTGCTGTAAATTGTCTTTTTGATTTAAATAATTCATATTGACTAATTTGTGCTATAAATTGTAAATAATTATATATACTGCTTATATTTTATATTTATTTTAGGTTTTGTCTTATAATAGCTTTATTCGTTTTGGATGCCTTGGGCGCCCTTATGTCAGCCTCAAGTCACTAACCCATATTCGTTTA
>JALMQS010000556.1:408969-523038 GCA_024734495.1 Forficula auricularia | reverse complement strand
TTGGGCGCCCTTATGTCAGCCTCAAGTCACTAACCCATATTCGTTTAGGAATACCAACCGACTTGGTGTGCCCCAGCCCTATTCGTTTCCCTATTCTCCCCCCTTCGTTTTCTTAAACGAATATGGGTTAGTGACTTGAGGCTGACATAAGGGCGCCCAAGGCATCCAAAACGAATAAAGCTATAGTAAGACATCCCTTGTTCATTTATATAATTTTGTTGAAGTGTGTCTAAATAATTTATAAGTTTTTGCATAGTCATTTATTATTGGACTTTGTTTTGTAATTATAAAATGTTTATGTTATTATTTATCTTTTCCCCTTGCATTATTGTCTTTGTCATTTTTACTTTATTTTATTTTTTTTCTTCTCTTTTACTGTTGATATACATATATTTAATGATTTTGTAAAAAAGGGTGTGACTGCCCGTTAAATAAATAAATAAAGATGTGGTCATCTATTAGATCCAAGATGGAATGGATTATTTTTAATTATATATATGTCAGAAGTGTTGTTTTTACCCTTTCTGAATTCAAGGCCGATTGCCAAAATTAGCAATCAAAGCACGCTGTGAGTACTCTGGGAACTGAACCCTTCCAATATATGTATCGGGCTAAATATTTCAGTCAAAGATTAAAATCACTGGACTGCGAAATTTTACAAATAAAAATATAAATCTTTTAGTGAAATATTTTGTGCGAAATATAATATGTTATAGGGTTTCACGTCACAGAATAGCCATTTGGTCCGGAATACTAATTTTAGCACTCGGGTTCAATTTCCAAGAGAGTAAAAACAACCGCTCTGAAATATAATTTAAAATAATCCATTCTATCTTGGATCTTATTAGATGATAAAACCTCTTGTGATTTTCTTAGTTGTTAAACTATTATTTCAAGTCAAGGATCAGATTATACAAGAAACCTTTCATGTAATTAATAATTCCAGTAAAATTTGTTAATCGGAGAATATTTAATGTTCTTATAAATTATTTAGAATGTTCACATGAGAAGTGAATTTATTCTAGCTACTGGTGTAAGAAACTTCTTTCGATTTTGACATATATAATGAAACTTTAAAGCCTGTTTATATATTTTGGTTTTAATACATTTAGAATATTCATATTAGTAAAATGTAATCATATTATCTTTTATAGACTTTGTTTTGTTCCTAATAGATTTACACTAATCAATATATTTTCTTCTTATTCATATTGATGTAAATCACTGTAAGTTTTCATTTCAGCCACTTTATTTTTTAAAAGTTATCAAATTATATCCGTCTCATCGTTTGGCCCTTTGAAGCGGATTTACCATAAGATCATCTACATATATAAACCACATCACAGCTTCAGTAATCACAATCTCACCGCAAAATCAGCCTCTGTATACGATAACACATCAATAAGCAGAAAATGACCAGATAGTTTCGTAGCAATATTGCATTTACTCCCATGATGAAGTTTAAATAGTTCAAACCACGTTTGTCCAATGACTAAAAAGGAAATTATTGGTCCTCATGGTCGTTTTGTTCCTTCTCTGTCTTTTTGATTAGCCTTCTTTCATTTCATTTCATCCTTGCGAACTTGACAATAATCTACGCAGTAAAGTCCTATTAATGACCTTTTGAGATTTGATCTAATCGTTTTCCTTATGATAGATCAAGTGTCTAGATGACATCCAGAGCTGTTCGTTTTTGTTCTTGGACTAAACACAATAGCCAGTGAATATATTAAAACAAATGTAATTTATTACAGTGAAACCCCTCAAATCCGAACCCCGGAAATCCGAAATTAAAAAAAGAAACTTATTTATTTATTCATAAAACAATTATGTAGATATTCAACAGTATAACCTTATTTTACATAATTAGTTGAAAAATTAACAAAGTGGTACAGTTAGCATACCCAAAAAACTGTAAATGTGTCTACATACTTATGTCATCCAGGATTAAAAAACGGAAAAGTTGGTTATTGAAATTCTTTAGGTTAATCACTTTGAAAAAACAATGAAATAACACAGGAATTATTTGATGGATTATAGTGGTGTTTCACAAAAATTCCTCTTTGTGAAACACCACTATAATCCGTCAAATAATTCATGTGTTTAATATGTTTCATTATAAACCAACACCGCTTTCCCTAAACATTAACAGTGAAATAATATTAAAAACACACAAAATATCACTTAATCTTTCAATTGTCGAAGCTGCTTTCGGCTAATCCGAACAGGCTACAGTCCCAATTAGTTCTGATTTGAGGGGTTTCACTGTATTTCATAATTTACTTATGTATGTGTATATCTATAGAAGAAGAGATATTTCAAAACTAAAACTGAGTACCTACTACAGAAAATCTCTTAGAAAAGAGTTTTGAGACAGAGAAAAATCTCATAATTAATAAAAAAAAATGATGATCACAAGTCACGACATTCATTGAAAAATATTAAAATATCGTTACAAACTTTTAGCAATGCTAGCTAAAATAACTTGTAAAAGATTAAAGAGTAAATTTATTGTCTTTAATAATAATACATACTTATCAAAGTTGCCAGGTTAGCGATCTTTAAAAGGAATAATGGGGCTAATAATCCCTGACCCTATAATCCAAATCAATGCAGAATAATTCACTCTAAAGATGTAGAAGGTATAAAATAAAATTGAACATATTTCACAATATACTACATTGACACGTTGTAAACTATCTTTCTTAGAATTTGGATGTAAATAGGCAAAGATAAAAAATAAATTTAATCATGAATTCTTATTAAAATCTGCAAGAACAGCTCATTCATTTGCATAAAAATTCTTCCGATGGATTCTTTAATATATACTCAAAAAAAAAAAAATAATGAAAATATCAGCCATATTCACATCCACCCTAAACCTGAGACACACACACACTCATATATATATATATATATATATATTTGGCGTCAGCATTTTTAGCCGAAATGCACATGCTTAACGGAATGCGTGCCTTATCATGAAAACACGCAACACGCCATAATATATAAACAATTAATTAATAATTACACTTACCCCCTCCCTCATTCACAGCTACCCCGGCCAACGCTGGGGCCCATAGACACATTAACACACACTCTTGTCGTTCATACCATTTTAAAATGACAAATAAATGTAAAATTGAAATCGGAATCCATCTACTGTTGTTGTTGTAGCTGTTGTTGTTGTTATTCGTTGGTTGCTAATTGCAGTTAAATTTCGAAGAGTTTTTGAAATATGATTCGCTCGATCCATATTTGAATATTAATTAATCATCGGGTAAATTTAAAAACTCATCATGATGTATAAAAACTATAATAGTAATAATAAAAATGATTTTATTGTTATTGTCATATGTATATTAGAACCACTAATTTATATGACAATATCTACCTATGTTAATTATAAGTTATAAATATATGAATAAAAATAGATTTTAATTAAAAAAAGAATATATATTTATTTTCTTTTACTTTCACTAATTACAGGGTATTCAAGCCCGAGATTTAACTACACATATATCTGCAGCTTTGATCCGCCCCCTGAATATTCTCTTAAAAAACTATCACTCTTTCTTTTATATGTTACCTAATTTGTTTAATAAATGTGACCTGATGAGAATCATTAGGTTTATTTGTAATTAATTTGATAGTTTTTGATAGCTATAAAATATTTCCAACGCCATTTCACGATCGAATAATTTATTATAGTCATTCATGTATTAGTTTTCTGACGTTTTGCTTCTTTTTAATTAACATGCCAGACCCTTCTTTAATCTCAATTGTTCAAATAATTATTCATATTATTATTATTATTATTATTTTTTAGTAATCTAGAATTTATAATTACTAAATATACCATATAGCATACTAAATACATATCGTCGCCTTAAAGTGTAAACCTGCTAACTCACAACAAGGAAATTTTGCAGGGTAGTGAAAAAACAAACTAAATTTAATATTGTTATGGAAAGAAACTATTTTTCACATATTTTTTTCTACAACTTACGATCGTAATTTTAAGTAGCAGTTTTAAATGGACGATGCTGCATCTCTTTATCTTTCGAACGGTATTAATATGTCATATATGATCAAAAATGTAGTTAGCAGGTTTACACTCTAAGCCGACTATATCTGTAATTTTCTTATAAGATAATAAGTGTTTTAATAAAAACGAAAACTGAATTTATCCATTAATCCTTTAATACATTTATTTATCTTAGAATAAATTATGAATATAATTTCCAACAACTATATGGTTTTGATTTGATTATAATTAAATTCTCTCTCTAAAGAGAGAGAATACTCTATGTATGACTTCAAGAAAATACGACTATTAACTACTTTGAATCTCACGATGTTAACATTTAACAGTCCCAGCGGAGTTCGAAGAACGGTGGTCACTGAATGTGGTATTGGTCCTACTCTTTAAGTTAGCTGTGTTCCCGCACTTTAATAATCCTCAATAAATAAAATTAATTAGTGAGAAAATCCCAATACTGTATATCTTGAATAAGGTGGGTTTAATATGAATCTATAGTTTATTTTTTAAAAATAGTAGGTAACTTCGTTTTTTGTTTAAAAAAAAAATTAAGAAATAAAAAAGTTACAGTCATAATCAAAATTATTGGTGTGACGTCAGAGTTCAGTTTAGCCATTTCTTTCCATTTCAAAATGTTCAAATAGTTTCAAATAAATTGAATGGATATATTGATAAAGCAATCCAAAATTCAAAAAAAGAAGATAATTTAAACTAGAAGGGAATAAGCCTCCGAAACGTCGGTTTATGAATAAAGAGATCCCTAGTAGCACAATATTTCAAACTATATAGTGCCTATATAGATTTCGAGAATCTATATAGCCCCTATATAGTTACTATATAGTTTAAAACATTGTGTTACTAGGGATAATTCAAATTATTTTCTTTTTTGAATTTTGGACTGCCTCATCAATATCCACTCAATTGACTTATCAGACCGTCTCCAAAAATTACTTAAATCTTTTTTCAAATAAAGAAATAAATAAAAAAAACTAACCATGTAGTTTTTCCCTACCATGCAGGAATAATAGAAAAACTAAATAAAATAAGATCTTTTTTTTGATCCTTTAAATATTTTAGTCAAATTATTGACTAACCCAGGGCTGGCCAACCCGCGGCCCTAGCGTCCTTACGTTTGACCCGCATACAATTTTTTTTATTCAAATCGGGTATTTCAGAATGCATTTTAAATCAAATTAAATTAATTAAAAGAAATAGAATTCTCTATAATTCCTCAAAGAATAATATAAAAAATAATATTAATAAACTTCATCAAGAGAAATTGAATTAAAAATAGGCGAAATGAAATGCAAAAATCAGACTGAAAGAAATAGCCATTGATATTTGCTTATTTTAAAATAAGATTTGAAATATTGTTCGGTGTATGTGACTTGACTAATAAATGTGATAGTTAAAACTATTTCCCTTATGACAAAATGACTCACTATCTGAAAATGATGGTGAACAAAAAGATTAGAAAGATAGAGCTTCGCCTGTGGTGTGTATGTTATGCATTCGAATCGAACGCTCTGAAGTGCGGGTTGCATCATTAGGCGTTAAATAGGTATTTAGGTATTAAAACCTTATGCTTTTGAATATTACTAAAATAAAATAAAAAAAAGACTAATTATTTTGATATTTAAGACTATTTTTAAGTCGTCAATGCGACTCGTGGTGTGATTTATGTTGGTCAGGGCTGGTCTAATCTGACCTTTGACGTCTCACTAATAATTTTGTTTGGCTATAAATTATTTATTTTCAAATATTTTTCAAAATAAAAAAAGAATATATCTAAAATTTATTTATTTAAGTTATTGATTAAAATTTTTAATTTCAATTTTTATGCACTCACCCTTTTGTTTTGATTAACAAAATTTCTAATATCAAGAGAATTGAGTTTATTTAGTGAATAAAAAATAAATAAACAAAAAGAAGAAAATGTTTCCTTCGGTTTTTCATTAAGATAAATAAATACTTAAGCGAACTTAATGTACCATAAAAACAGCCTGTAACCATTTAAAAGCCATTACAAACGCTACATAAATAGTGAATTCATAATATCTTCATTTCTTCTTTTAATGTACATTTTGCAACAAAGAACGAGGGGTTCGGAGTCAAATACCTTAAAAACAGAGATATAGATAAAAAGTATTTTTATGTTGTTAAGAAAAGTCGTAGAAATCAAGAGGTGTAATTAACCAAGTGAAATAAAAATTGTTTATCAATATTGTTATTGAAGAAAAAATTAATTACACTCTACTGGATATTAGATTGTGAATATATAACAAAGGAGAAAGCAAAAAAGGTAGCAAAGTTGCAAAAACAAACTTGCTTGAATTCTATACTGCTATATGTTATGTGTGTTATGATGTTATGACAGTAGCGTAGTGAGGGGGGTGCAGGAGGGGACTTGCCGCGGGCGGCACTTTGATAGGGGCTGCAGATTTTAGAAAAAAGTTTTATAACTTCGAGCTTAAGAGCGCGTCTTTAAGATAAAAAAAAAATCAAAAAAATTTTGCTGTGAGTAAGACTAGGAAAATTAAATTTTAATTTTGAAAATGTATTTTATTTTTATTTCTAATATATTATAGGAGCCTGTAAAATGTGATTTATATGTAATCAAAAGTATTGCAATTATTATATCTACTCACTATTACCTTTTAATTAAATAAATGACTACTTATTTTCATTTTATTTATTCTTAATAAAATTGATGTTAAATTTGATTTTGTTCAGTGAACAAACTATTTATTTCACAATATTCAGTAATATCAATAATTTTTTTATGATTTTTAACAAATAATAAATATCCTTAAATTTATATTTGAATTCAATATTAAATATCCTTAAAGTAATTATATCGTTTTTGGATAATAACTTAATATTGAATACTAAAACATATTTTACCATTAAATATTTTTTCTAGTTTCTAAAAATTTTAAGGTTTGGGTTAAAATGAAATTTTATTGAAAATTTTATGTGTGAATGGGTGAGAGGGAGGCAAATGTGCCTTCTGCCCCGGGCGGCAGAAACCTACGATACACCACTAGTTATGAACACATTGCAGTTTGTATGTTATGAGCAGATTGCCGTTTCTAGTACGATGGACTAAATGAGCTGAGTGTATAATTCAAGAATGTTTATTTTCGGCGCTTTGCTGTGCTTGGTCTGTTCTATTATTGGCGAAAATAATCTACCACTAAAGGTGTTGGTATTTGGTGAATAGCAAACATATTCTTAAAAGAAGGAAATTTGTTGTTTGCCGCTAAGTGTCTGTCAGTAGATGTCATGGGGTGAATTTGCTTTGAATGTGCCCTACCTTATTAATTGTATATATCTTGAATAGACCGTGAATTGTACCAATATTTTTAGTCTTATAGTCATTCCACTTGCTTGGATAGTAGTGATACTACTTCTAATGAAGCCACTTTTATTCACAGTAGTTCATTTAAAACAGTGGTTCTTAACCTTTTTAAACCGCAACCCACATTTGAGAAATATGTTCATGTCGCGACCTAAAAAAAGCCAAATTATTACATGACCTCTTTTTAATTTTCATACTTGAGAAATTTTCTTCAATTTTAAAATGATGACCTTTTTTTTACTCAGATATACACTTTTTTTTTGTAAACAATTAAGATAAAAATAAAGGTACTTTTCGATCCAAGGAAAATTTAATAAAAAGTACTTATTTTAAAAAAATATTGTGAAAATTAATATATATTTTTAAATTTGTTGAAAATAAATGTAGTAAAATATTTAAATATTATTTAACGACTCGGCGCGACCCAAAGAATATGCTTCGCCACCCATAGGTTAAGAACCACTGACTTAAAACAAACAATTATAGATATTAAAGAACATTCTATTTGTGCTAGATTTAGAAATTTATTTGAAGATAAGTGAATGGCCAATTTAGTCAAAGCTAAACACACACTCAAAAAATTGAATAAAAAACAAAGAACCATAAAAACTACTTTTTTCATGCACTATTACAATACTTGACCATACTCTGTATGGTAAATTAAAATGGTTCAAGCATTTAGGACTCTCTCTCATCCACTTCTATCTAAGCATTATATTACTTCCTATTCTTTTCAAAGTGCAAGAGTCAATCATGACTTAGTAAGTGTTGCAATTTTTTAGCTTAACATCTTCTTTCACAAATATCACTAAAACAAAATTAGCCATTTCAAATCCCCCAATACCGAAACATAAACCTCTTTCATAAAAAGTTTTCACTTTTACCTTCAATTTTGTTCTTTAAATGAGAAAATATCACATTTTGTACTGTTTAATATATTTATTTGGCTAAATGGACATTTAGTTCCCGAGGCCAATGGGGTAGAGAAAAAAAAATATGTTTATTAAAAACACTAACAATTATACATATACACAAATACACTACGTTTCGATCACTACATCTGACGGGAAGTCGCTTTTGCTTGCAAGCCCCTTTCGTGGTGACTCATACTTGAGAACGATCACAGATAAATTGATAGAAACGTCGGACCTTTGCGTTTGTGTATTGGTAAACTGAGAATTTAAATACGCTATCTGGTGGTCAAAGTTAGAACTAGAGGATGCAGGATAAATAACCATATTATTATTGCAATCTCAATGACAACAACGTTTAAAAACAAAGTTTTAATTTTCATTTCAAATGAATAAGTCCTGAAACAACTAAATATTGAGTTTAATTTATAAACAATATATAAATACGTATATTATATTAGTATTTTTTAATAAATATATTAAACAGTGCATAATGTCGTTTATTATAAAAAATTATTATATACTGTTCAACCACTAAAACTTTAATCAAATTTGTTCTTTATTTTTGTCAAAAATTTCAATAATAATTAGTAATTCATTATATAAAATACTAAACTATTTTCAACAATTAACTTGATTTATTTACTTATTTTATTTTTAAAAAGTAAAATAATAATAATAATAGTAACAACAGAGGTATAATTACAAGATAGTAATTCCATTTATGTTGCCATAAAACTTGGTGTTAAATCAGCTTTTCGAAACTAAAGTTCAATCCGTTTCTCAATGATTGGAGAAGGAAACGGAAGTCATCGCGTGGCATGGGTTTAATTCGTATTAGCACTAAGGGCGTGGTAAGCAAAGCATCGGTCACTACATGGCCCTTCGGGAGCCGGATTAAATCCAGAGGGAGCCGTTTGTTTCAGGGCGAAAAAGAGAAACAAGGAACCCGTAAAACCAGTTCTGGAATTGGCCCCCTACGTCACATTTAAGACCGCCCGGAGATACACCCTGGAATTATCTTTTATGTGCAAAGAGCTGCTCCTCTCTTTCTTCATTCTTAACCTATCCGCTCTAACTTTTATTAGCTTTACAATATAAGAAAATACATATACGACTATATATATATATATGTTTGGAGATCGTTTCGCAGGTGTGTTGTTCCATGGAATAGGGTTGTTATCATACACCCTCGGAATTCGTGAGAAGACTCTTTAATGTCCATTTTCGCTTCCAGATAAAATACTAAGTCTAAATATTATACTTGTATAAAGAATATTTACTTTATTTCAAAGAGTTAACTAAAATACACAAAATAAACTAGATTATATAAAGAATTAAGTTTTCATATATTACCAGGATGAAATCAAATAGATTCAAACCTAAATTCAAATTTATTAGTAATGAAGCTGTTGAAGCTTTTATTTTTGTGATTAATTTGATTAAAGTTTAAATTTTTATTTAAATCACAAATGATTACTTTATAATTATTTATTGAAACAAATAATTACAATTTTAATGTTTATCATCTTCAAGACTTAAAAACTTAATGTTGAGTTTATTTTACATACAAACATGACCAATTAACTTTATACCTAAATGTTATTAATGACTTGTTCAAACTTTCATGGTAAAATTAATTAGTTCTTTTTAGTAGTTTTAAAATTAATTATTCAAGAATTTTAGCTTCAAAACTTTAATAATATTAAAATTTGATGCCTTTCTGACAAGAAACTATAGATAATCTTAAGATTTCTTAAAGCTTGAATAACACAGTTTTCTTTCAGAAAAATCTCTATACTATCAAAGCTGTAATTAATCAAGAGAAATGTCAAATCTTTAATGACTAGATTTGATGATTCGATGGTTGATTTGTTTATCAGAAAAGATGTTTCGGTGAAACAACTTTCCCCATAATAAATTAGTAATTTCTTTTTATGGTTAGTCTAACCGAAAAATCAATTAATCAAGATGTTTCACCTTTTAATTGTGATTCCAGAAAAACTCTTAAAACTGATTAATGAAGATGATTAATGGCTCAAAGAATTTTTAAAAAGCTATTTTAAAAGAAATTAGTAAATATAATTTTTAAACAATTACTTATTTAATTAACCTCAACTCTATTACTTATCGTGATAATGATAATAATTAGAGTTTACGTTCATTAGTGCTGCTGCAAAGCGCCAAAAAGAAAACATTCAGAAGTATGACAAGTCATCCTAAGATTTATTTATACTAATCGGATAAGATTGGGACTCTATGGTTTGCAGCTCCATTACCCCAAAGAATCACAATATATATGTTAGATTTTACTAAGCCCTTAGGAGGATTATATTAACTATCATATCTCCTCAGGGGTGAATACAAATTAACTGCTCTAGAGAAATAAACACTATTTGTTATTCCATGTAATGTTTCTCTAGTTAATAGTCGGATATGTTCAACAATCCTCATTATGATAACACTCTTACAATACACACTACTTTTACACTATTCGAAAAATAATATTTTAAATCATCAAACTCAAGAAACCTGGAGAAGGAAGGCTGTTTGTCAAACTTCTCAAGAAAACCGGATATTTGCCCTGATTGTCTGACTCGTTCTCCTGTCTGAAACTTGGGTGGTGAATGGAAAATTAGTCAAGGGCTGAAGAAGAAGGTGCAGAAGGGCGTAGTCCTCTTCCTTCTCCTTCCGCATTAAAACTTTAAGCTCCCCACTTTAATCCCTGGACAAGTTCTGGGCTGACTGGGTTGTAAGTCAGGTGGGGCGGATGGGTGAGTACTGTAAAGGGTCCGCCTGTCTCGGACAGTCGAGTTCCTTTTAGGCAGATCGGAAGTCAACCGAGTGTTCAGATTTGACCCAGCAACGCCTTTTAAGTTGTTTACGGGACGATACTCAAATTAAAGCTAGCAAATCTGAATTACGAACGTACACTTTAATTCTAATATAACATCAGTTTATTATTTATGCATTGATCAGCTGTGAAGGTAGAAAACCATTTCTTCAGGTCGAACAAACACTTACACCAAACATCATTAGCTGAGAGTTTGTTTTTGAAACCCGTGATTTTTTATGTTTGTTTTTTTTTAAATTAATTGTTACTGTTATGAGACAATTTAGTTTTTGAAAGATAATAAAAATGAAAACACGACTCACAGTGTATGAATGGAAGCAGAAGAGAGAAAAGATAAAACGAGATATTAATAAATAAATAATAACGCAGGTCATTAAGTGGAAAGACCTGGTATGTTCTTCGCAAGTCTTTTTCCAAGAATAAAATTTTATTCAGATGAGAAACAAAAGAGAAACAAGTAGCAAACGTGAGGGGAGATTAAAATAGAATAAAAAAAAAAAATTGTTTGAAGAGAAAACAATAACACCTATTTATGTCGCAGTCCAATTGACGATTTAGCCAACTCTCAAAATGGTTATTTTTTCATAAAATTATGGTGTTTTATTAAAAACTCTAACTAATGTTTATCTGGATCTTAATAATTTAAGATACATCGTGTTTTACGAATTGGCTAGCAAAATGCAACTTTTTTGAAATCCAATACTTATGCTGCAGTCTCTTAGGAAAATGTGGCAGTTAAAAATTAGTAGGTACTTTGTGACTTTGGGGCTTACTATTTTTCAAAAAAAAGGTTTAAAGCTAATATGTTAAGCCCAATGTCATCTACAATATTGATTTTTAAAAAACAGCCCTATTTTGTGAAAAACTAGCTGCTTTGGTATAGGCCAAGTCGTCATTCAGGTTGGAACATATTATGTAAATAATTAAGTAATGGAGAGGGATTCAGCCAATTATGAAAAACGTTTCGGCTTTAATTCAATAATGCCATCATCAGTTCCTAAGAGCTGAAAAAAGCGATAGACCACACGTAAAATACAATAAAAATTTTTTACAAAAAATCCAATGTTGTTAATTATAAAATTATTTCTTACAGTATTAGCGACACAATTAATTTTATAAATAAATTGTACGCAGGCAGAGTTGTTATGGATTTTATCATAATATACAAAATTATATGAAATATAAAATGGTATATATATCTTGGTGTGCTCTCACTAGATATGCGCAACGTCTCAAGTACAAATACAGCAAATTTTCATTTCATTCAAATAATAATAACAGTATGAGGACATTGATCTAATTAGGATCACTGACCCCCTCACAAACATCTCTCAATTAAAAGGATTTCTCAAAATAATTAATCAACATTAAGAATATTAAATTTCAATTTAAAATGACAAAATATAATTTTTTTTTTTATAATTCTTTCCGAAATACTTCAATATTCTACACCAATAATAATAACAATAATAATATAATTCTTTCCTTTTTTCTCAATGTTTAATATACTTGGGCATCAGTATTTGTATTATGTAAATTATGGTTAAGGTTCATAGCGCAGGTGTTGTTACGTAGAATTAACTGATAAGTACCGTTTTTGTTTTGGGTAAATTTTAGTTATTTAGTAATTTTTTGTAAGCCAACGGTTTGAGCTAGGTAGGTTATTGAAACTTACTACAAAGATGAAATTGATCAAAAGAAACTTTAGCTCATAAACTAGAACAGTGTTATAGATCTCGAGATAACAATTTTTTTTCTGATTTTTCCCATTTTTTAATTAGAGTTTTGCAGAGCCCAAAATCTAAACAGATATTCTCTTTTAAGATAGAAACACTTTTTTTATGATACTCATTTAAGAAGGGACTGTATCAAGAAGATGAAGCCTCTATAATATGGGAAGAACCTCGTAATAGAAAAAAATTCAGGGATCAGGTCAGAGTTGAAGGTATCTGTAGTTGAGAGCCTTGAAAGACTGAAAGTTATATGTTCCTAGAAGAGCATGACCACGATACGAGCCTTTGGGTGTAGAAAATCACTCATGATAATAAAATACATTTCTTCGAAATTTTAATTTAAGCAAATAAAAAAATAAATATTAATTGTTTACCCAGTTATGCTATGAACTGAAAATTCATTCGTTTTACCAGATCATAAATTTAAAAAAAATATACGATTCATAAAAAATAAGAAATAAGTACAGAGATATAAAATGCACATTGAAAGTAATAAAAAAAAAGATCTTTCATCTTCCATGATCCTAGATAATTTCTTGTTTTATTGCAAGTAATTTAAATAAATATTAAAAAAAAAACAATCCAAGCTCATTAATTTCTTGTAGTTATTGTTCAAACAAATTAATGAGTTCTTTTTTATTAATAGGCAAACGCTTTAACTAGTCTGGTTCTTCGATCGCAAATTAGCGGCTATTAAGCGAGATAGTTATTCTACGGTCAATTGAATTAAATCGACAATTTGTATATTATGTTTGTATGTGTGTGTGTATTCTTTTGATCTAAATCGTAGATGTTGTCGGATTACCTTAACAGTTCTAACTAGCAAACTACCATCTTTAATGTGCCTCAGCTCATTTCAGATTATTGGTGTTTCGTTAGAGTAAAACCCGGAATTTATTTGTGGCCCATGCAGCCTCGATTACTACTAAAGTGGTCAACAGTCGAGAAACTCGCATGTTATAAAAATAACAAACCCGGCGCTTAAGAAAAAGTACTGATTTTTTATCTTCATTTATCGAAAGTAACCAAATCAACCAACTTCGTCTAATAGTAGTTTAAGAAAAATGCACTTAATTAAATTTAAAGAAACTGTTGAAGCAAATTGGTTCCAATTTGACAGACAAATATATAAATAGTGATAAGCTTCACTTTTCTGCTAAGTTTCAACATTTTAGATCAAAAAATGTTCCTGCTAAACATACACTGATGCTAATACTTCACAAGCACGTACCGTTAACAAACAGTAATTGAATGTCTATATTTAATAAGCTGAAATGTTTAACACATGAGCTTAATATTTTTGCCAGGTTTCAGTTTTCTAGCTCAAAGCATTGTCTGACAACAATTATGTACTTGAAATTTGAAGAGCTTTTATAAAAGTCCGAAAAATACCAGCTGAGTATTTGTAGTTAATAAACTGAAATTTCACATACCAGTATTGGTTGACAGACTTAAATTCTATGCATTATTTTATCTTCTAGCTCAAACTGTTTTCTGGGAGAAATACCTCTAAAATTTATCCAGTCTTTAGCGTCCAATCGTTCATGAGCAGCACTTGAATGGTGAAAGCTAAAATTTTACGGAAAAATGTATATTGAAAGGCTTCATAATTTTGCATAGTTTCGGTTTTCCAAATCAAATCGTTGTCTGGAAAAAAATATCTTAAATTTGAATAAGGAATTTGAAAGGGACTAATCGTTCATGAGTAGCACTTAAACGGATGTAGATAATAAGCTGAAATTTGGCCCACATGTATTGATAAGCTTCACCTTTCAGCCAAGTTTCAATTTTCCAGCTCAAAATTTCTTAAATTTACTCAAATTGTGTACTATCTATGAAAAGCATACCTACATATTCTCAATAATAATGGCGAAACCTGGTTACATCTCATGAAAATATTTAGAATTAATAAAATTATACAGGGTGTGGCATAAAGATATACCAGATTTTGAAGAGGTATAAAAAAATGAAAAAATTTAACTAGAAAAAAAACTGACTATATTTTTGAAAAGAACATAAAATAATAATTTTTTTTTAATGTGTTTTAAACATTATATCATACGAAAAAGGGGGAAATCAAAAATGAAAATTCTAGCCCTTTCGAACAAACTATGACCTTATACAAAATTTGGTTAGTTTTTGAATTTCTAGCCTTCTGGGGGTCCTCAGAATATGTAATACAAAATTTGTTTGAGTTTGGTCGAAAGGGCTAGAATTTTCATTTTTTATCCCCCCCCCCTCCCTCCCCTTTTGTCTGATAATGTATAAAATACACATTTAAAAAAATTAATTTATGTTCTTTTCAAAAATTTATTCAGTATTTTTCTAAATAAATTATTTCATTTTTTATATCTCTTCAAAATATGGTAGATCTTTATGCCCCACCTCTGTATGTAAAGGAATTAGAATTGAAACAGGCAGATGTGAAGTGTGAACTAACCCTTCTCTGACATCTTGTCCCAGATAGTTACTGTGGATACAATTTCTATTCTACAATAAGAACAATATACGAGTAATTACTCCTCATTAACAAGCACATCGGGGAGTCGGGTTGGCTCAGTCAGCTAACGCACTGGCCTGGCTTCGGCATCGATCGATTATGACGATGTTGGAGTGGGAGCCCGGGGTTCGATCCTGGCTGGCAAATAAAAATTTCCACCGGCTAAAACCTTCGCTCCCTCACTAACCCTACTAACACTTTACTTGTGTGCGTGTCTAAATGGGCTTTGTTCCCGGTGACATTAAATAAATAAAAAAAAAAAAACAAGCACATCTGATTTTCGCCATTATTGGCGTTGATATAGGCAGAAGGTGTGAAGAGTGAAATTACCTTCATGCTACAGAAAAACCAGCTATATCTAGACAATATCTACCTTTAAATGATAATTAAATAATATTTAATAATTTTTGTTTATTAAAAATAAAAACTTTTTTGTCGGTTTCTAATTTTAATTCGTATTTCCTAACTATAATCCATTAGTACTTTTTTTTAAGTCTGCAGGAGTGGGGATAAAGAATAAAGAGTGTTTAAAATTTCTAAATGAGAGGTTATTAGCTTAACAAGTTTTTAATGAATTTATAATTTTTTTTCCTTTTATTTATATTTTTTTCTGTTCACCCGACCTCGTTAAAATAATAACTTAATGGATTTGTGTTAAATAACCGTGGCGAATTATCTTCCTTAAATCTCCCCAACAAACATCGATTTCATTAAATCTCCCTTACCGACCATTTAGGCTACCCACTAAAACCTCCAAAAAATTGAATTATGCAATTATCAAAAAAATTATTATCTACCATTCGATGGTCTTCAGTTGCAATTAACTCCATTTTCAATTCTTCTTTAATTTAAGCATACCAATCCAATAAATAATATATATTTAATAAATTCGAAAATAAATAGTGTGGGATCCACACGACATTCACATTAGTTTCTTCCTTATTTGAAATCATCATACCAATTTTCTTCATTCAAATTACTTCAATTTAAGTTTCCCCAAGTCGTTTTGAGAAAGCCGGAAAAAAGAGGAAATTGCAAAATACCAAAATTTTTTAAGTAAACATCTTCTTCCTGTTCTGGTACTTTTCTAGCCTAAAATTTCAAATCCCAAAGCTCTGCGACTTAGGCCCGGTTGTATGTCGCAAAGTAAATGCTTTTTCCACTAACAAAAAGTTCCTGGCATCTGATTGGCCATCCCAGTCCCGCCATTTACCATCTACCCTGTGTTAATGGTAAAAAGCATTTGCTTTGCGACATACAACCGGCCCTTAGTGTATACGATCGAGTTATGAACGATTAAAATATTTATTTTGCTACACACTGCTAATTTACATCCTCTTCCTTTATTTAAATCGGGTTAAAATTTATACACGTCTAATATATTATGACACTTGATAAGTACACTAAATAAAAAAAAAAATCGTTAAAGTCGTTTTTCAGAAAATCGCAAAAAACGAAAAATCTTTTATGTAAATGTCCACTTCCGTTGTTCCGATTTCAACTAAAAGCTTGCTGTGCTCCTTCTAGCCCGAGGGGTGAACGGCGATTGGAATTAGGTGTACACCGTCTTTGGAATTATTTTGGAATTCATTAGATAATCTATTGTATTTCATTGTCTTTTACTTGGAAATGAAAGTGGAACTAGGTGGACACGATTTTAGGTCGCGGTTCACCCCTCGTTCTAGCCTATATCGAGCTTAAGTTTCGAATTTTTTAGCTTTGAAACTCATGGTTGCGAAACGAAGAGGGGTACTTATTTATTTCCAAATCTTCTGATCAGCAATGTTCTGAACAAAAAATGATCCAGAAGAGGGCAGCACTATGATAACGCCTGTATTTTAGATAACCTGTTCTGAAAAATAGCACGCGAGTTGCATTATCAGGCTTTAATTAGAGAAGGGCTGTCCAACCTGTGGCTCGCGGGCCGAATACGGCCCAGGACAGTAATTAATGCGGCCCGACATAAAATTATGAATTTCCAATGAACATTGAGATTTTTATGTTATTGGAAAAGATAGATATCTGATACAATTTGACCTGATATTTTTTTTAAATAAGAAGAAATTAGAAAATCTCCCCAAAAGGTTTCGAAGAATAAAAGGCAGATTTTCAATTTTTAATGTGAAAAATATAATATAAAAAATAATCCCAATTTTGCGATATTTTGAACCATTTTTATTAGAATTAAATATTTGAATTGCAAACTTTCTGATTGAATGTATGGCACTGCAATCAGACATTGAACTGAAAGATATATTTAATAATGTCTCTTTATTAAAATTTCATAAATTTCTTTAAAAAAATTTCAAAAAAACAAGAAACAAATATAGTATTCCTCCTGGCTTCACAATAATTATTCACTTTTTAAAAATATGAATTTTGATATACCTACTCTAAAGCTATGAATAAAATTCACTAAAAAGCAAAATTATAAGCTCAACTATCAGGTGACAAAAATAACCAAGTTTAGAATAATTAAGAATTATTTTTCAACTCATTTTTCCATTTTTTAAATATTTATTATCTCAGTAATTAAAAATAATTAATCTAGAAAAATTACTATAAATTTCTTTAAAAAAATTTCAATAGAATGATTTCTTTTTTTTTTATACCAGCTAACACAAGGATTCAAATACAAGCCCAGACCTGTTTTAGAATAGTAGAAGTAATTTCTTAATTTCTATTAGTCTAGGAATGGTCTTTTGACTATTTCACTTGGACTAATTGGATACTCGTTATTATATATAGAGAGAGAACATTCAATTAATTCAATAATTTGAAAATTTTAAGAAATAATTAAACTCGATATACTATATTTCTAAATGACTTCAAATTGCTAATAGAAGTATAGATAAATGATTTAAAAACAAAATCCTGAAGGAAAAGAAATCAATTATGTTATGATATTTTTGCTTTTTTGTAAGTTGGTAGATATCATTATTCTACATTATTAGCTATATTTTTTTATTAACAAATATCAATGGAATTAGTTATATGCGGTCCGAGGCATTTGTTTTTCCTTCAAATGGGGCCCGTGTAAGCCAAAATGTTGGACACCCCTGGACTAGAACAATTTTAAATCATTTTCTTCTAGGAGGGCTATCCAACACGTGGACCGACAAAAAATTCTAAAATTCCTTAAAACATTGAGATTTTTATGTTCTTACTGCAAAACTTATTTAATAAAATTTCATCTGATTTTTTTTTTTTTTTTTTTAAATAAAATGCAATTGGAAAATCTCTCAATAAGTTTTCGAAGAATAAAAGGCAGACTTTCAATTTTGAATGTTAAAAAATATATCAAGATTTCCGAAAAATAACCACTATTTTTGGTATATTTTGACTGGATGAGGCTTTTAGGGAAAAGTGATTTTATCTAGAGAGATAAACACAATGAGTCTATCTATAAAAATAGGGAAAGAGCGGAGACGGTCCTCAGATAGGCTAATAGGGAATTAAGTGTGCTAGATAAGACGGATATCCTTTAGTCTGATAGCTCTGAATTGAATCCTTGATTGATATTAATTTTTCAAAAGTGCTATGATTGATGTTTGTGATCAAGACCTTGAAATCCAAAATGAAAATAAATTGAGATTAGCGACGAAAATTAATCCCTGGTTCGTCGGCAAAATAGTTAATGGAAATGGTGAAATGGCCATTGATTGAAATGGCTTTCAGATGGTGATGAATAACCTGTCCCCTTAAGCCTATTCCATTTAATGACAAATGTCTTTGAAAATAATTTATAGAAAAAATAAAGGAAAAGTCCGAAGAAGCAGTAGGCCCGAATTTAATACTCGCTTATTGAAAAAATTAAGAAGTTGTAATTTTTTTTTTTATTGGCTTTTCGGTCTTTCTACCCATAAGCCAATTTACGATAGTATTTATTTTATTTAAATTTGTCTCTACCTCGGGGGTCAGATTTTAGCCTGATGCCTCGAGCCGGATTCGAACCTCGAGTCCACTTGGCTAGCAGGCTGATACGCTACCACCTAGCCTATCATACCCCCCAAGTTGTAATTACACAACGAAAAATCCAACAAGGATTAAAATTTGTTTTTTGAATCCATTGTTCTACATTCCTATGAATTTAGTAACCTACTATTTAAAAATGATAATCATTGAATACAAATCTTGCTAAATGTTTTAAAATGAATCAACATAAAGTTTTTGTGGCAGAGTAGCAGAATTTTTATATATTGAAGGAGACAATAAAAGAGTGTGTCTTCTTCAATGAGTAAACAACTAGCATAAAATGTTTTTTTAATTGATTTAATATTAATTGTTTGCTTTTCTTTGTCTATAGCGTTGCCGCATACGGCGGGGACGCGATGCGCAGCGGCAGCTCCGGGGGTTGCTCCTCCGGGGGTGGCGGCGGGCCTCGTATTTTAGCTGCGCTTCTTCTTCTGCCGCCACTTCTACTTGCCACTTCCCTCGACAAAGGTAAGCAATAGGAGAGAGTTCAAGTTTATTTATTTATAATTTGAAAGTTTATATTGGGAAAATAAGGACAAGTTTTTTATGTGTGACTTTTTTATTTATCCACCAACGTTTCGTCGACTTTGCCGACTTCTTCAGGGCTTCTATAATTATAAGAACATTCTTGATATTAATTTACAAAAAGTACAGTCAGAATTCAAAAACAAACATTGATTGGTTTTTTTGGGAAAATTTTGATTATTTATAAAATTTTCATAATTTTGATATTTTTATAAAATTTTCATAATTTTGATATTTTTATAAAATTTTCATATTTTGAATTTTTCAAAATATTTATTTTTTGAAAAAAATTGTATTTTTAAAAAAATTCTGGTCTTAGTAGTAGGTAGGAACTTTTAAATGTGTCCAAATGACAAAACTTCGGTATCCCAGTTGCTCTCTCTTATAGTTCTAAAATTTATTTTCATCATTTTGTTCTCGCACGATTGTACATAATATTTTTTTCTTTAATTGAATGTAATGGAAGTCAGCCCAGAGGTAGTGAGGAAAGAAAAAATTAGCACATATCAAATAAGGTGTAATTTATTGGAATCCTTCCTCCTTTCCTTTCAAACCGACGTTTCGGAGGATTTTTCCCTCCTTCTTCAGGGTTTCGAAGGGTCAATGAATGAAACAAATAAAATGTTTCCTTCTTTTCTCCACCGTAGTGTTCAAAAACTTTTTTAACAAAGGCATAGAAAAACAATTTTTTTTCCCTCCTTTTCTTAATTCTACTTATTGTTTTTCTATGCCTTTGTTAAAAAATGAAGAAAGTTTTTGAACACTACTGTGGAGAGAAGAAGGAAACATTTTATTTGTTTCATTCATTGACCCTTCGAAACCCTGAAGAGGGAGGGAAGAATCCTCCGAAGCGTCGGTTTGAAAGGAAAGGAGGAAGGATTCCAATAAATTACACCTTGATATGTGTTAATTTTTTCTTTCCTCACTATCATTCTCTGGGCTGCCTTCCATTACATTCAATTAAAGTTTCTACCAGTCCGTCTCTCTCCAGAGAAAATTTCGTTGCAAAAAATATTTTTTTCTTTTGGTTAAATATTTAATACTTGGGAATCTGATCGCGCATATGATGTTAGGGACACTTCAAAAAATATATATATAGCTATAGGTACATTTTTAAATTTGAGATTTCTTTATGTAAGGATTAAAAGAGAAAATATTCTATTCTGTTTTTAAATAATGTGTTGCCTCATTCTATTTATGTTATTTCTGTTTTATATCTAATGTAATTGTTAATATAAAAATAAAAGAAAGAAAAATTGTTTATGTGAATGTGCCAAATATTTTTTGAAATTTGTGTTTCTGATGGTCTTCAATGGTAACGAAGATAACAAGAAAAATTAGACGAATGTGTGGCATGACTTTTTGAAGGCCTGAAGAAGTCGGCAAAGTCGACGAAACGTTGGCTGATAAATAAAAAAGTCACACATAAAAACTTGTCCTTATTTTCCTATTATAAACTTTCAAATTAATACAAATTATGGGTACAGTCGACTCTCGATAATTCGAACTCTTCAGCTGTTAACTTCGGTAAATCGAAAAAATTCTGTGTATTTTTTAACCGATTTCAAAAAAGGAGAAGGTTCTCTATTCGACTGAATTTTTTTTTTTTTGCCTATGTTACCTCATATCTCCGCCAATTGTCAACCGATTTTGAAAATTTTTCGTTTTTTTTTCATAGGTATTAGACCTTTTTTATTAGGTTTGTTTAGACCTAACCTCTTTGTTTATGAACCAATTTCGATGGTTCTTTTTTTATCCGAAAGGGTGTGTCTTAGGAATGGTGTCATATTAATTTGGGTTCTGATGATATGATCACTATTAATAAATAACATCACTAAAAAAGAGAAAAATAAAAATAATTTTTAAGAAAAAATAAAAACCGACTTCAAAAAATTAAATGCAACAAATAAAATACACTAAAAGGTATAAAATAATTATTATCTTATTTAGTTACAACTAAACGACGAAATATTAACATGAAATTACTTTTTGAAGTTGGTGCCAAACATTTACCTTTAATGAATCGCACTCGACGGATCTTACTTAGTACGTTTGGCGGGTACGCTCGCTTATAGGTATAATTTGTTTGGTACCGACTTCAAAAAGTAATTTCATGTTAATATTTCGTCGTTTAGTTGTAACTCGAAATCTTTTAGAATAGGGGGAGAGAACGTTCTATAATTTGAACTAGGCCAATATCCTTCTGAATAATTCGAATTTTTCCTAGCAAAGTTTACTCCTCATTTTCCACGTTATGTTTGTTATTGTCTAATGCAATGTTAACACATATGTAATTTTTTGTTCTCTTTTGTCGTTTTCATTATTTTTTCTTTTTTACTTGAGGCTTATATATAAAATCTATGTAAGCTCATACATATTTTCAAAAATATCTTAAAAAATCTTAATAATTCGAATTTTTTTTCCTCTTGATAATTCAAACTTCTTGATAATTCGAAGTCTCAATGATATGAATTTTTATTGTAGTCCCTTGGATTTAGAATTATCGAGAGTCGACTGTATATATATATATATATAATATTAAATTTGAAGTATTATTTATATTGAAAAGTTTTTTGTTTTGCCGAGAGTAGCAGAGTTGTTGATTCACAAAGAGAAACAAAGAGGTTGTCCTCTGCTTGATGCAAATAAACATATACACATATATATCAAGATGATATATGTGTATATGTTTATTTGCATCAAGCAGAGTTTGATAACAAATAAATAATATATATACAGATATATCATCTTGATATATATGTGTATATGTTTATTTGCATCAAGCAGAGGACAACCTCTTTGTTTCTCTTTATTATTTATATATTATAATAATGATAAAACCAGCCAACCCAATATATGTATTATATTTATTATGCTTACAGGTATTATATTGTTAGAGTTCGTGGCTGTGATGATTGATGAAACTGTATTAGATGAAGGAGGAGGTATCAGCCAAAGATGGAATCACTGGGTCCAATAAAACACCTTTAATAAAACGTTTCGGCCTGAATTTATTTGGCCATCTTCAGTTAATTAGGAGTTATACACAAAATGCGGTACACATATGTGATCGAGCCAAGCCTTGTCAAAAATAAAAATTTTTAGCTTTAGGCAAATTTATAACGTTCCTGGATCCAAAATTTTCAGAATGAAAGTAATCTAGTATTATATATTTTTGAATTTTAATATTTATTTTTAAGAGAAAGAAATCCAATTTCGGCCCCAATGTGTATTCTACCAGCAGGGCTATATCAACACCACCTGGAATATTCTAGTATTTTAGGTGGGATTGGCAGGGCAACAGTTGTTAGCCCACTGGCTCTGATGTCACAAACCTATAAGGGGATATTGACAAGGCCTTGTTTTCTGGGTGTCGTTGGCTTACCTCCAGGCTTATAAATTTTAATTTAACTTCATCAGTTCTAAGTGAAAGTAAAGAATGCCTTTATTGTAAACAAGAGTAAAAAAGAGTACTTTCTTATTTTGTTTTTTAATTTCAGTGATCAAAAATGAAATGTCAAAGAGCTAGCCTATAAAAAAAAACTTACTATATAATAAAAAATATGTTAAAAATGTATAAAATATTAATTATTTATAAGGAGTATAAAAAATACAAATCTTTAAAAAACAATAAAACACGTTTATTCGAAATCAAACGTTTCGGGAGAATTTGTCTCTTTTTCAATGGTACTGTAAATTTTTGTAAAAAAAAAAAAAGCTGCTTACTCTAAAATTTAGACAGCAACATTAAGGTATATTAAATATGGTGACCAGATTACACTTTACCTTTATCTTTGTCTTCATAAAATATTTACTATCTTAGGGCCAGTTGTATGTCGGCTGGTAAACTTTTTTAAACGTTGGCAAAGGTAAAACCTTAAAATTCACCTTGTGCCGGGTGGGATGGCCAATCAGATGAAAGTGCCTGCCATCTGATTGGCTATCCCACCAGGTACAAGGTGAATTTTAAGGTTTTAACCTTTGCCAACGTTTAAAAAGAGTTTACCAGCCGACATACAACTGGCCCTTAGTGTTGCTTTCTAAATTTTAGAGGAAGAAACTTTTTTTTTGTACAAAAATTTACCATTGAAAAAGGAGAAATTCTCCCGAAACGTTTGGTTTCGAATAAACGTGTTTTTTTATTGTTTTTTAAAGATTTTTATTTTTTAATATTTGTTATACAATCAATAATTAATTTTTTCTAACGAACTATATTACCTATGTTTTAATTAAGATGATAAATAGTCCAAAGTGCATTTTGTAATAGAAAGACACGTCCTGTAGTTCGAGTTCACCTTTTTATTTTTTTTTATCAATAAATCCATCATCAGATACAAACCATTTAACCAGAACCTTCGAGAGCGAAATAACCTTTCTATTCTCATGAAACCTTTTTTTAGGCAATTTTGTTAACAAAAGGTAAAATCATCCGAAAAAAGGAAATATGAAATCATATCGAAAACCTAATATCAAATCATCTCGAGTAAATCCTCCATTGCCTCAATGCAAATATTCAATTTAAGGGAAGAAAAAAAAATTCTATAAAATATTTAAAGACTCATATTCTATATCCTTTCAATATCAATTGAGGTGGGAAGGGTATCTTTAATATCCCAAGAAAAAGCTCTTTGGCAATGAATGGGATTTTTTATTTGATTAGCTTCGTTTTTATACTTCTAAAGTAATTACCATAGAATCGAATTGGGAAAAGCTATTGGGAAAAACTTAAATCTCAAGTATAATTCAATTTCAAATATTATTTATAGACATTACTTTGACATAATAGTTTTAATAATACAATCTGTACTAATTTCTTTAAGGATGATGGGTTCCATTGTTCCATAGAAGGCGTTTCAGTTACTTAAATCTTAAGCTAAAATGTATTTTTAAGAAAATAATAAATAAATAAATAAATAATGTTTTTTTTAATTACGATTAATTTCTAAAGAAAGTTGGGATTGAAGAAATTTTAGAAGCCAAGTTCTTTTCTTTAAAGATTAAGATGGAAATCGTTGCCTTAGAGTGTAAACCTGCTAAATCAATTTTCCAATATTAGGTGAACTTGAATAAAATCAACATAATAAATTTAATATTGTTTCAAAAATGTGAACGATACGGGAGGGGGGCAGTTTTATTTAACAGAAAGCGATTGTATTGCTTTTTTTTTAAATTAACCATCTCCTGCTATTGACGTACAAATAATTAACTAATAAAATAATGCAAATATTTGTCCGGCTGTATAATCTGATCCCTACACTAATTTACACACACTTGCGCGCACACACACACACATGGACACTTAATGGCCAAAATGAGCTATACAACAATATCAAGCGGAAAAGATCGTGGAGCAGGCCAGGTGAACCAGCTCAAACAACATCAAAAGCTGGTATTCATCAAAAGAAGGTTTTGTTATCAGTTTGGTGGGATTACAAAGGAATTGTCTACTTTGAACTCTTACCACCCAACCGAACGATCAATTCTGTTGTCTACATTGAACAACTAACGAAATTAAACAATGCAGTTGAAAAAAAGCGGGCCGAATTGACAAATCGAAAAGGTGTTGTATTCCATCATGACAATGCAAGGCCACACACATCTTTGGTCACTCGGCAAAAATTATTGGAGCTTGGTTGGGATGTTTTGCCACATCCCCCATATAGTCTTGACCTTGCACCATCTGAATACTTTTTATTTCGATCTTTACAAAACTCCTTGAATGGTAAAAATTTCAATAATGATGATGATGTCAAATTGTACCCGATTCAGTTTTTTGCTAATAAAAACCAGAAGTTTTATGAACATGGGATTATGATGCTGCCTGAAAGATGGCAAAAGGTCATTGATCAAAATGGGCAATACATTACAGAATAAAGTTATTTAGTTCCATGAAAAAATTGTCTTTGATTTTCTAAACAAAATCCGCAATTACTTAGTTGCCAATCCTTCGGGTGACTAACCCATCTTCAGGAGTAACAGAAAGTAACAGTAAAGATTCTCCAAAAATAAATTCGTTTTATTTTTTATATCTTAATGTGAAACCTACCAAGTATTTTTTATCCAATAATTTTAAGTCAAAGTAAAATTGAATATATAATAATAAAACTTGAGTAAGATACAAGGTAGGTTTCACAAAAAAAACAAAAGAAATAAAACAAAACTCAATTTTGTTTTATTTCTTTTTTTTTGTGAAACCTACCTCGTATCTTACTCAAGTTTTATTATTATATTAAAATGTTTCACCTAGAACCAACACCGAACTCCTTAAAAGTTACAATTGAATAATAAGAAAAATAAGTGGTTGTTGTTTTTTAGATATGTTTACATCCTTTGTAATCCGTCCAACACTACACTCTTGTAGTTGAGGCATATTTTTGTTTTCTTCGAATTTAAATTCGTGTACCACTGTTTTAATTCTTCTTTTTTTTCATTCTTTCTCTGTAAAATAACTTTTAAAACCTCTGTATTTGGCGCGAAATATGCAATTTTATGTAATATCCTTCAAATATGCAATTTTATGCAATATTACTCAAATGTGCAAAAATATGCAATATAAAATTTAACCCACAGTATCCTAGATGCATGATTCGGATAGATAATTGATCTCCTGAATCATAAACAAAATATGCAATTGCTTAGGAATCCGGTCTCTAGTTATAAGTAATTTCGAGATATCGATATATTAAAATAATTTGCCATCTCTAATAAGGGGTAGGAATTTTTAAAACTGAAGATGAGCTAACGTAAGCCTAAACATGAATAAAATAAAATTATAAGATATTTCGGGCCCTACAGGTTGAATACGGCTGCCTCAGAACAAATACAGCCCATCTAGCCTTTAATATTTATTTATTTTGCAATTTCATTCAATATAAAAATTTTTAAAAATCACTGACCTCTAGAGTTTTTAGATTCTAAATTACTTTAACCAAAAAGTTATATCTCGCAATTTTAATCTGACTTGTTTTCATGTTCTTGTTTTCTTAAACTTTTCTGATCCTTGATTAAAAGTTACTCGGGAAGGGAGTTATTCGACCTTAAGACCATTGACCATTGCTGCTTTCATTAAACTTAATTATCAAATTATGATAATGCCCCTTAAGATCCAGGTATCTACTAAGAAAATAGGGCATTTAAAAAGTAAACTTTGAATTAACATTAAATATTTATTATTAATATTATTACTACATACAACATATAATGAAAAGTTATTGATAATATATATATATATATATATAAAAATTAAATAGTATTTTAAAAGAGAAAGAATTCAATCAATCTTTTTCGGACAAATTCTAAGATTTTAGTAGAAATATTATTAAATTGCGATATCAGAGCTGACTGCCCGGATAGCATGTTAGTTCTCAGGTTCGACTCCTGAGGGGATGAATCCCTCTGATATTGCAATTTAATAATATTTCAACTAAAATCTTAGAATTTGTCCGAAAAAGATTGATTGAATTCTTTCTCTTTTAAAATACATCTTGGTTAATCTGAACCCGAGCTGATTTTTTGAAAAAACTTCCAACGATTTTCAAAAAAAGATGCTCAAAACTTTAATTATACAATTAAATAGTATATTCTGAGAATATAATCCATCATGTTTTATTTATTTATTTATATTTAAATTAAAATTCTTCCATATTATATTTAAATAACTCTTTAAAAATCAGATATTTAAATTACATTATAATTAGGATTGTTATTTAAAAAAAATATTTGAGGAATGTCATGACTCAATCATAGATATGCAAAAATTAGTAGTTAAGTAAAAAGTCACACTAGAAGGGGACCCAAGGTCCTATGTTTGCATAGTACATTGAAAAAGAAAGAAAGGAAGAAATTTTATTTTCATCAAATTCAGAAATTAGGTACTTATCGGAGCATTTCTGCTGAGTAATTTCAAGGTACGATTGCTCAATAACCCTGTTGGTTAAGTCGAATACGCCAAAATATATAATACACTAATAAAATATCGCACTTTCGAAAATTGTCCATCCTTAATTTTTATCCAACATTGCTCAGTACATTAAAGAAAATTTTAAATCACTGAAAGGGTTTAAAATAGTATTCGAAACGTCATTTTGAATTATATAATTTGCTTTAAAACCTAGAAGTTACAAAATGAAATTAACTTTTTCCATCTCTGAGATACAAGCTCTGAAATAGTCAGGATCCAGACAGGGCATCGCAATACTTCATATTACTATATTCTATAGAACATAAATGTGAAAGTAAAAAAATGTAAACAAATCTCATTCTTTTTTCATATGAAAATTCATTGATTTATTCAGTAATTTGACACATAGTGATTAATAACTAAACGCTAAACAAGGTATTCTAATTTGGAATAAATTAAGACTTAATTCAAATTTCGATAATTTCAAATGATTAGCGTCAATGATTTTCAATTTTTGATTCAAAACTGATTGATAATCATTAGATAGGAATTTTTTTATTTCGCCTACTCCCATTCCAAGAGCCGATTATATATTTATTTATATAATACATATATCTAGATCATTTTGCATATGGATGTAATTTCAACGCATGACAAACGTAATTATACAATTGTTATTTATTGCATCATAATTATATACAAATTTATACATCAGTTACAATTAAACCCCAAAGGGGTTGGATTTATTTAACCCTTAATCGAATTTCCAATGAAATACTTTATAAATATATATTTTTTTTTTTGCTACAGTTACAAATGTCCATTTAACCAGATCTAATGTCTGTTGTACTTTTCATTTTATGTGTGTATGATTCAGTGTAAGGTTTGAATTATATGGGCCCTCCATTTGATGGTCTCTTAACCCGAAACGCACCCTATTAGCCGGTAGATTTTGGTGAGAATTGACCTACAAAAGTTTCAACTACTTATTTATCTATAATGACTTAAAAGTTAAAATATTTTTAACTTTATTGGATGGCGTGTATTTTTTAATCACATTCTTGTTCGTTATTATTTATTTAGATATAAATCATGACTAGCATTAATAGTAATGGTATAATGATAATAAATATTAGATATTATTTAATATAATTATTATAAATTATTATTATAATAAAAAAAAAATCTACAGATTTTAATTATCAGAAACTGTCAAATTTTACATTAAAAAATATGTGATCGATGTGGTCATCTCATGACTTTAACATACACATGCCCGGGACCGTGCTTACAGGATGGCTCAGGTTAGGGATTCTATACCGGCTTACCGGTTAACGGGTAAATTACAAAAATTCACCGATAGAAGCAAAAGGTAAGTGGAAGTAACAATATACCTAATTATTAAATTTATGGGATATATTTTATTTATTATTTTAAACTCTATGACCTTATCAAACATTAAACAGAATCACAAAGAGAAACAAAGAGGTTGTCCTCTTCTTGATGCAAATAAACATACACACATATATATCGAGATTATATATCTGTATATATATTACTTTACCATACAGGGTATGGTCAAGTATTGTAATCGTGCATGAAAAAAGTGGTTTTTTTTCGTTCTTTTTATCAAAATATCTAAAAAACGGCTAAAACTATTTCGATTAAAAAAATTAAGCGAAACCTTGGCATTTCGGTCTACAAAAAAGCTCTAATAAGTGAACATCGAAAAAATTATATTTTTCGAGATAATAATTGTTTTGTCAAAATTTCTGTTAGTTAGTTAGTTAGTTGATAATAAGTAAAAATATATTTTTTCTAGGTGGGTTTCACAAATAAAACAAATATATGTTTTATTTGTGAAACCCACCTAGAAAAAATATATTTTTACTTATTATCTATTAAAATGTTTCACCTAGAACCGACATCAAATTCTTTAAAGATTATAGTTAGTTAGTTAGTTAGTCTGTGCATTACCAAATTTGTGGACGAGCTAGCTCAAAAACTAGTGTGAATATCGAAACCAAATTTCACACGTAGTTTTGGTCCATTGAGATTAAGAGCTGATTAGATTTTGGTGCATATCGACCCCAAAATAAAGGGGGGTAGAGGGGGTTTAAAAATTAAAAATCTTAGCTTGTTTGAGCAAACTCAACCAAATTTTGTATACATAATCAGTGGGTCCCCAGAAGTCTAAAATTGTAAAAACTAACCCCCCTAAATGGGGCGGAGGGTCAAAAAATGAAAATCTTTGCCATTTACCAAACTCAACCAAATTTTGTATACATAATCAGTGGGTCCCAGCAGTCTAAAAATGCAAAAACTAACCCCCCCTCCCTTACATGATTATAAATAATTTTATCAAATATTAAATATAAGTGAGGGGCCAGGTTGTATGGTAAAGTCAAGTGGATGGCCACATTAGAACACGTCAGCTTAATATTTATTTGTTTGAAACTATAGTTTCGAAGACTTGGTCTTTATCATCAGTCTTTTTTTTAATTATAAATGTTTTTCATGGCGTCAATATCGTATGGATATTGAAAATTTGGTGTTCCTTCTTCACTGGTGGTCAGCTTAGAACCTCTTTGTTTCTCTTTGTGAATCAACAACTCTGCTACTCTCGGCAAAACAAAAACTTTTCAAATAAAACAGAATGTCAAGAAGTGTCAGTTCTACAATCAAAAAACACGAAAGATTGGAAACAAATAATAAAAAAGAATTAGAGTACTTTCGCCAAGAAAAAGTACGGGGGAAGTAAATTCAAATAGTATTTGATTATTTAAAGACCATTCGTCCAACAAGTGTTCAATCAGAAATAGTATTTTCGGGATCTGGATTATTTTATACAAAAATTAGATCAAAATTAGGAAATAAGACTTTAAATAATTTAAGTTTCTTGAGAAGTTATTTTTTAAGAAATAAAAATTAAATTTAGTTTTAAAATCTAGAATTTTAAGAAAATATTATTTAAATTTAATCTCGATAAAATTTCAATACAAGTCACATAGACCTAATCGAAGTGAAATGTCGTCTGAAATTTTGATGGGACAAATTGTTCCATTGTACCTATATGTTGGGAAATGGCCGCTAACTCTATTGCTCGCAAATCCAGGTCCAAATCCATTTGGGTAAAGGTATACGAAGCGCAGATAGAAAAGTCCCAAAATTTTAGTTTAGTAGACAGGACCCATTCCATTTAGGTACGTTATTTTCTAATATTTTTCAGAAAGGGTGGCAAATCCTAACTTGCACTAGGGCGCACAATGGGTAGTAAGGTCACTGCTCATGCCTCTCTCGACCATTTTAGGAATGTGATTTTCTCTCTAAAGGCCAGTTGTATGTCAGTTGGTAAAGTCTTTGTAAAAGTTGACAAATGGTAAAACCTTAGAATTAGAATAGAATAGATGATACGCACTTTCATCTGATTGGCCATCCCGGCGGGCACAAGGTGAATTCTAAGGTTTTACCCTTTGTCAACTTTTACAAAGACTTTACCAACCGACATACAACTGGCCCTAAATGCTTAAAATTTGGTCCAAATCGGACAAAGTGCTCACATTTTTAAAACCCTCCCCTATTTTAGTCCGATTCCAATAAAATCTAATCAACACTTAATCTCAATATAAAATATAGATATAAAATTTTCTTTTGATGCCTTGTTTGGCTTTTGAGTTAGAGTACACAATATTTACTAACTCACTCAGAGACCAACAGATATTTTGCCAAAATAATTAATATCTCCTAAAATATAAATTGTTCAATGTTCATTAAATAAGATTTTATTGTAGAGCTAAATACCATGAATTTGCTCAATTTTTTTATCAATATAGTTTCAGCCATTTTTGAGATATTTCAAAAATACGAATCAAAAAAAGAAAAAAAAACACTTTTTTTATTTTCTTTCATTATTACAATACTTCACCATACCTTGAATGGTAAAAGTAAAAACTGGTATTTTATTGAATAAAATATAATCTCATTGTATATATGTAAATAATATTTACCTGGCGTAAAAATCCATCCGAATCGGATGACGAGCTTATGTTAACCTAGCATAATTAGATTTAAATAAATACATAATTATATAACACTTGTTTTATAAACGCAGCTTAATAGATTACTTTCACTATCAATTCGAAATCCTACCTAGTAATGAAACATTTGAATTTTATTATTTTCGAAGCTTAGTTTAAACCCGGTCACTTTGCGCTCGCCATACATCATGCGATAGGCTGACTAGTGGTCAATAAATGATCTATTGGCAAATAATTAGCTAATAATAATTATAAACGTTTATTCCATAGGACCGGAGTAGAATCAGTGAAAACGTTCTCGTATGTATATTTGAAATGTCTATGTTTCAAAAGCTATAAACTTATTTTGAAATTTGGACAAATTTGTCGAGGACTGCAAAAGTTTTTAATTTTCAACTTGAATTGAAAACTAAACATGAAAATAGTTTTTAGAAATATAATAAATGAGTAAGTTAAAATAAAGGGCTTAGTCTCGCAGACAGTACAGGTTTTACGTGTAAGCTACACAAGCTATAGCTTAGGGCCCCCACTTTCTTAAGGGCCCCCCAAAAAAATTGTCAGAGTTAGCAATTGTCATATATCCTTAAATATACTGAAGAATTATTTGTCTCAATGCCGATAACCGGTTAACCGGTATTACCGGTAATTATGACTACCTAAACTACAGATTAATTTCGACAGCAAATGCCGGTAATTTAGGTAATCTTTAAAAATAAGATCTTTTGTTTCTTTTTACCAGAGTTTTCATTTTTAAGTTTGTTATGAATAAAAATAATTTTAAGTTAAACGTTTATTATTTCAGTATCAGTATCTTCTTAATTGTATTTCAGTTTAACCCTCTAGGTAACTCATACTTATTTGGCGCTATATATAATATCTGGACTTATAACGGGACCCTCATAGAGTTTACTCTAGGGGCCCCATTTCTCAAATAGCTTAGGGCCTTATTAAGTCTAAATCCGGCCCTGCTCACAGACAGCCGATGACCTTATTCTTCTAAGGGCCGGTTGTATGTCGCAAAGTAAATGCTTTTTACAACTAACAAAGGGTAGATGGTAAATGGAGGGACTGGGGTGGCCAATCAGATGACAGGCACCTCCAGTCCCTCCATTTACCATCTACCCTTTGTTAGTTGTAAAAGCATTTACTTTGAGACATACAACCGGCCCTAAATGATTTTGTAGTTGGCAATTTCTAGAGAGAGGATTCCTGGGAAATTATTCACAAAAGTGCCGTTCCGTTGCCTTCCTCTGGATTCATTGAGATATTTCGTATTGTCGACGTATTCTGTGCGTTACCAAATTATATAATTCAATCAAGACTCAATGTTGTCTAATTTCTAGGCGCGAAAATAAAGATTTCCCTGATATTCACTTCGATCCATGTTGGGCGTCTCTGTCGCATCTGACCTGTCTTGGAATGAACACATCTCCTCTGGCGAAATCTGCGCAAGGAAGATTGGCTTCTTATTCAGGTCCAAGCGATTTTACAAAGCCCCACAACTTCTCACCATCTACAAGGCCCAAATCCGCCCCTGTTCGAATACGGCTCACATCTGTGGAGAGGAGCCTCAAAATATTCTTTTGCTACCCTGAATGCAATTCAGAAACGAGCCATCAGGCTAATTAACGATTCTATCCTCACCGACTCCCTCGACTCGCTGGCTCATCGAAGAGATGTCTCTGCCCTTTCCCTTTTCTATAGATACTATCACGGCAGGTGCTCTGATGAGATAAGATCAATAATTCCCCCAAAGCATGCTTTGCACGTAGCACGCGTTTTGCCGACTCCCAACACTCTTTCGCGGTCAAACTGGAAAAGTGCCGGACCACTTCATTCGCCAATACATATATCCCCATGACTTCAAGGAACTGGAACTCTCTCCCAGCCTCCATCTTTCCCAGCACCTATAATCTTCAAACCTTCAAAACCGGGGTGCATAGACACCTACGTCTACACCCTCTCACTTAATCAACTTTCCCTTCTCTTCGGTAATGCAAGGGTCTTTCGAGATCCATAGGAGCTGCATCTTTACTGGCGCAGCCCTTCTTGCATTCGATTGCATTAAAAAAAAAAAAAAAAAAAAAATTTGTGGACAAGCTAGCTCAAAAACTAGTTTGAATATCGAAACTAAATTTCACACGTAGTTTTGGTCAATTGAGATTAAGAGCTGATTAGATTTTTGTTGATACCGACCCAAAATTAAGGGGGGTGGAGGAGGGGTTAAAAATTAAAAATCTAGGCCATTTGAGCAAACTCAACCAAATTTTGTATACATAATCAGTGGTCCCCAGAAGTCTAAAAATGCAAAAACTAACCGCCCAAAGGGGGGGTGTAGGAGTCTAAAAATGAAAATCTAGGTTCTTGTACCAAACTCAACCAAATTTTGTATACATAATCAGTGGGCCACCAGGAGTCTAAAATGCAAAAACTAACCCCCCCCCCTACATGAATATAAATAATTTTATTAAATATTAAATATAAGTGAGGGGCCAGGTTGTATGGTAAAGTCAAGTGGATGGCCACATCAGAACACGTCAGCTTCTTTAAATTATATTTTGGGACCTTCACCCCAAAGGGATACTGCTTTGTGTGAGTGAGGAATTAATTCTTTTGATTTAAACTCCACACTCCCTGAGATGGAACCATTTTATTTCATTTCGAGAACCAATATAATAAAATGTTTTTTTATGAAAATATTTGAAGTAACAGAAAATAATTTGAAAATTTAAAGATCCTCCTGAATTTTTGAAGTCGACCTTATAATTATATTTATGAAAATACTCTAAATGTTTAAAATTTTAGGAATGTGTCGCATCCACACGCCACTGGTACATAAGTACTTTTTTTGTATTTTTTCTATTCAGAGAATTAAAGTATTTTCTATTTCGAATAAACCTTTATATATTTTTTTACTTTAAAAATTTTTTCCACTGAGAATTAGAGTTTTTTCTGAATACCTACATTTTTGTGTGTATATATATATATATATATATATATATATATATATATATATATATTTTTTTATTTCTTAGATTTTTTTATTTACTATACATTGGGAATAGAATGACGACGACATTTTCTCGTATCATCAAATATATGCTTTTAAAAAATGAAGATTGATCAACGAATAAATACATTTTCGATCAAATGCAATAAATAAAAAAAAATTCTCAAAGGGCTTTTAGTTCTGGAATCTTTTTTTAACAGCTCAATAAGAAAAACGACATTCTTTACCACTCAATCGTTCTTTTTCTTGCCAGTTTATTTTTCATTTTTTTTTTTGGCTTACACACGGCCGATTGATATATAAAAATCAAGATAGAAAATTCAATAAATGGATTTGGATAAGTTATTTGCTATAGAATTGCAAAATGAACAATTTTTTTAATATAATTTATAATATAAAATATATATTCACGAGAAGTTTAAAACATTCAACCCCCATAAACTACAAATAATGTGCTTAGTTTATAAATGTTGAACCTTGTAAGGCAGTTTTTTATAAAAGATTTGTTTAGAAATATAATATGTTACAGAGCCTTTCAGAGAAAATGCTAGGCCCGGAGCAACTAATATTTTTGAGAGCCTTAAAATTTCAAAGTAAAACTCTCTAAAGTTCTCAATTCTAAGATTTTAATAGAATAATTTTATATTTCATATCAGAGGGCCTCATCCCCTCATTATATTTATTAAATTATACTCCTAACATTTACTAATTTTACAGAAACTTTGCGCGCTTAAACATTAACAAATTCAGTTATTATGAAGGCCCCTAAAATTGTGAGCTCCGGGGCAGTTCCTCCTCTTGTCCTCCTAGGGAGAGAATGACCCTAAAATTTTCGTTTAGAAAAAATTATTACCTGCCCATCGCATAAATAAAAAAAAGTATTTTTTCTACATATTAATATATTTAAATAAATTCAAAATATAACATTGACAAAAATTACCCATTTATATTAGACATATAAATTGAAATTTACCTTACTTAACGATAGAAAAATAAAGGAAATTATTTTGATGTAAAACTAAACAAAGCGGTATATTATGTACGGGTGGCGCCTAAAATTCCGAAACCCATAATCCCGAAACACCAAAATCCCGACATGTGAAATTCAGGCTTGCTTAATTTTGATTTGGAAAAATATTTATACTATCTACATGTATTTGACTATATTAACCTAATAAAGACAAAAAGTACATATCAAATATTAAAATAATAAATAAATAAAATAAATTTTATCAATCTTTTTAATACCTATTTAATTTAACATCATTAACCTAATAAATACAGAGTACATAATAGAATTATTTGAAAAGCCACTAATAATAGATTTGGTACTAAAAAAAAGTTCGTTGAGAATAGAAAAATTATTTGGAAAGTAAGTAATAACTATTTTTATAAGACATTTGGGTGTACCGGAAATCAGATGCCCTCATTTTTCTCTTTACTGAAATTCAAGAGTCCAAAGTGTTTTTTTCACTATTATTTATATCCCATTATGTACATATTAGAAAAATGGCACAAATTATATACGGCCCATTTGGAAGTTTCCACATTTTCCACATGGTCAGTCCGCCACTGATGTCAATATAATTTATTTGTTAGACCATAGTTTCGAAGGTTTGACCTTCATCACATCATTCTTTTTAAATTACCTCATTAATTTCTCCTATTAGTATTTAATCCATTTTTAGAAACGTATATCAAAGAGAAATAAATAAATAAATCTTCGTCTTAAAAAATGTATAAAAATAAAAGTTTTATTATTTGAATCAAAGTAACAAAACTCTCTGTTCGTTTCCTTTTTTTCTTCTTGCTTTATTTAAGTGCGAATCAAATGGAATCTTGAAAAGTTGAAAAGAACTACAAATAAAAGAGTAAAGTTTGATAAATTCTTTAAAGATAACATTTCACTTTTGGGGGATTGCAACTAGTCCTGTTCACTCCTCATCCCTATAGCCTTTCCAAACCACTCTTCTTTCTCTCTGTGTGCTAGTTCGTTCCAAGTTTGTCCGTTTCGATGCTTTTGTGGTTTTCAACACAGCCTCGATCTCCCCCACGAGAAAGAAGAACCGGGGGCATTGACAACTCCAAGGTTGATGTTATCAACTCGAATGGATCTCTATCTCGCCCGTTTGTATTTGTGTTACCCGCAGGCTCTTCAAACACAATACGAGACTGAGAGGGAAGATCGCATTGTCAGCTTAGCACGTATTTTCCATTAGAAAATTGATAATTTCTATAGAAATTCAATTTTCGATATTAATACAATTTCTTTAGGTAAAATAATCAAGGATTTATTTTTGTTTTTTATTTTGTTACAATAGAAAAAATAAATAAATAAATAAAAGTGTATAGGTACCTAATCGAAAAAATTTAATTTGCTGAGTATAGTAGAGAATATGAGGCGACTGTAGGTCAGTGGTTAGAGTGTCGGGCCGCTGGACCGAAGTACGCTGGTTCGAGACTGAGTCTCGGCAGATATTTACATCTGACTTCTCTAGGAAATCAATGACAAACTACCAAGAGTATAATAGCCTAGACAACCTCTCCAAACTAGCCGTTCGGAACGTCAGGGAGACCTGATGTGGCCCTTAAAGAAGAAGCATAGAATATAATAAATACGAGGGGCGTCCGCAGACAATTTTTTAAGGGAACAAAGCTTGGAGATAAATAAATTTTTATATTAATATTTAATTTTTTGAGTATTTTTACACAAGTAGAATACACCAAGAAAGTAGTAGTGGCGAATTCAAGTTTTTTTTCCTTTTTATTTAATATTTTTTTATAAAAAGTAATTTATTTAAGTAATAATAATAAACTAAAACAAAAAAATAAATAAAATAAAAGTGAAGAAAAATTTAATGAAAGGAAGTCCAGGGATGAATGAAAAGCTGAATCCCAATAAAAGAAAATTTAAAGAAACCCATTCTTTCTACACTTTTTTATATTTTATTTAAATTTTCATAAAATTTCAACAAATACGCCCTATAATAATCAGGGATTTATTTTAGTTTTTTATTTTGTTACAATGTAAGTTAATAGAAATAAATAAATAAATAAATAAAAATTTATACCTAATCGAAAATATTTAATTTGGTGAGTGTAGCAGAGTATATAATAAATACCAGGGGCGTCCGCAAAAAAAATTTTGATGAACAAAGCTTGGAGACAAATAAATTTTTATTTTAATATTTAATTTTTTGAGTATTTTTTCAAAAGTAGAATACACCAAGACAGTAGTGCTTAAGGTAGTTCTTTCACAAATGCAAAAATTCAAGAAGTCTTGGAATATAAGTCATTAAAAGTATAATAAACACACAGTTAAAATTTGAAGACGATTTAACACACCAATAATGAAATAATTGCAATTAAAAATGTAATTTTTTACATATGGTAGATTGGGAAGGGGTGGGAAAATGATCATTATTTTAATTAATTGAAGGACTTTCACCATCTTAATGAAAAACTAATATTTGTTAGAATAATATATTCGGAGTAACTTGAAAAAAAATTGAAATTATTTACCACTTAGTTTTAATAAAAAATAAAAAAAACATATTTGGGCGATTATTTTTAGTGGAGGGGATAATATATCAATGGCTTGGAAACGATTCATTCATAAATAGACATTAGTAGCGTAAATAGTACAGTAACATTAAAAAAACTTAACCTAAAATTTTAACACCGTTCACATTTATAGAGTGGTTACGAGGCCAAAACTGTATGTGTGGATTGTCGCGAAAGAACCTCTTTAAATACAAAAACACATAGGGTACATTAGACTATTAGACAATAGTTTAGTGAGGCCGGGCCAGAAGTGAAGGTTAATACAGAATTTTTTATTCATTTGAATTCAAGTGTGATTTTTTCCTTTTTATTCAATAAGATGATATTTTTTTAACGAGCTCCATATCTCCCCTTATAGTCCTCCGATTTTCCTACTCAGGATCCGGTTGAGTGGCTCAGGGTGTGGCCACAGCAGAACGGTGTGAAACCTTAGTATGCTGAGGCCAACAAGAAAATAATAAAAAAACAAAAAGGAATACCGCATGTCGTCCAAATAATAAAAACAAATAAATAAATATACTGCAAAAAATAATAAATAAATAAAATAAAATAAAAAATAAACAGTTAGAATATGTCACTGGGTTTGAAGAAATTGTAGTTAAATTAAGTAAAAATAAATAATTTAAAAAACAGATCAATAAATAAGTAGACAGGAAGTTGCCATAGTCAAGGAATAAAAAATAAATAAATAAATAGGCAGGAAACCGGCATGGTCAAGAAAAATAAATACATTTTTCACTGGAATATAAGCTACTGGATAAAATAAAAATAATTTTTAAGAAAAAAATAAAAGGTAGCTAGGACTGGGGACTTTTAGTATTTTTTCCTCCTAACTAGCCCAAACATATTCCATAAGAAAAAAATGTTCTCCTCTAAAATGTTTTCTAAACCCATTCGTTAACTGGACTATGTGAAGAACAAACATTCTTATAAATGGTTGATGTTCACGGATAACTGCTTCCTATTAGATTGGCTTGAATTCGACCTAACTAATAGATTATTTACTTGTGATTTCAATCTTCATTTTTTCCATTTAAACTTACTTTAATTATAAAGGCTATCAATCGAAAATATTTTGTTTTGCCGAGAGTAGCATAGTTCTTGATTCATAAAGAGAAATCAATGAGGTTTTCTTGAATACCAAATATAAATATATATACATATAATTATTTTTGTTTGAGACTATAGTTTCGAAGGTTTGACCTCATCAGTCTTTTTACACGCTTTATATTAGCTTCGTCTGTATGTATGTATGTATCTTTCAATGTGACTTCTGTTAAATTCCGCACAGATTTCTCTATAAAAATAATTAAGACTAAAAAGTAAAAAAATAAATTACATTTAAAAAAACTAAAAAGCATGATTTTAAAAAGTACAATACTATATAATGTAATACTTAATCAAAAAACGTGGGGCACTTTGTCGAAAGTAATTAAAAATTTCTTCGCTAAGTATTACATTATTTTGTACTTTTTGGAAGCATGTCTTTTAGTTTTTTTTGTTTTTTAAATATACTATAATTTATTAATTTGAAATATTTTAACTGTTATTTCTCATGGGGTCAATTAACCGATTGGAAATAGAAAATTCGTTTTGTTAGTTGTTATAGCAAGCTAGCCAGATAAACATTTATTTGTATCAAGCAGAGAACAGCCTCATTGCTTTCCCTTTATAAAGGCTATCCTATTCTATAAGTATTGTTCTATAATAAAAATAAAAGTCAAATTTTATAATATTGAAATTAAAAAACTTTAAAACGTTCATTTTCAGAAATACCATTCCAATTCTTCTTTTATTCTATAAAACTGAATATAAAAAGGAATAATTATTTCGAATGTGCGGTGAATATTGCGTCTTTTAACTGCACATTAAATGCTTGATTCAGTCAATTCAGTGGAAAGAAAACTTCAAGTGAACATTCTGGGATAAATACCAAGTTGAGCAAAGTTGTAAGGGCTGTGTGTGTCTCTCTTTCTCTGTGTATGTGTGGATTCATTTGAGTATTAGGCAACCAGGTTCAATTAAACTTAACCGAATCGGATGGCTGGCTAAATCTCTCAAAGGGAAGCGAAACATTTGAAAAATGCTCAAACCAATATTATGTAAATTTATTTATTTTTTAAAATTATATAATAAATACAAATACGAATATATAAATATAATTATATTAATATAAATTGCAAATTGGAAAATTATAATTAAATATTAACTCGTTTCATATTTATGAATTTTTGTTTAAATAATATTATTAGAAAGAGGGTATCAAAACAAATTATTAAATCGCTATGAGATATATAATACAATTTACTAATAAATATTTAATAGAAAAATAAATAAATCTATTATTAATAATATTCACTGAACTGTTATTTATTTAGTTAACAAGTGACTGATGAATATTCGTGGGGAAATAATCTCAGTAAACCTTTATCCAGAATACTATAATGAAACAATCTCTCCTTAGTAACAACCAACTTTTAAAAGCTTAAGAAAAAGGAGAAAATAATATACTGTTGTGGCAAATGTATATTATGATTATTCAAATTTGTTGTTGATTTTTAAGAATAAATCAAAGAGGGCATGGCCATAGCCAGCGGGGGATGAGATTGGGGTGTTAGAATCCCCTTCGAAATGTTGAGGTAAACAATTTTACAGGATATAAATATAAATTAAATTGAGAAAAAAATGCAATCTGGGTATCATCGACTCCTAGGATGAGTTTATCCACACTCCCCTAAACCCGCGGTGGGTAACTAATCCCCACCTCACATTTTTTTTCTGGATACGGCCTTGAAAGAGGGTGTACTCTACTTGATACAAATAACCATAAACAGACATAATATTGGGTTGGTGCATAATTATTGCGGCTTTTTTTCTTTAAAAATAGACATTTTGTTTTTTTCTTCCTAAAAATAATCTTTTCTTTTCAGTTAATGAAAATGTGTATCAAAAATCATATCCATATATTCGACATATTATGCTCTACCAGACAGATTGAAATGCAGCACAGTCATTTCGCGAACTCAACGATCTTTTTGGCGAAGGAACACTCAGCAAAAGCCAAGTTGAAAGATGGCACACACTACATTGCCATCTTATGTTACAGTGCACGCCTTTTGGTATTCTTTTGGGTGAAACACCTGGCCAAACGCAAACCTTGTTTCTTTTGACGTTTATGAAGAGAAGCCAGAGTTTGCTCGTTTCGCTGAAAAATTCGGACATGGTCGGCTTTGTTGTAGTCGAAGAGTTCGTGAGAGACCTATCCAGCCAATTTCTATACTATTCAGAGCTTTTTGAGACGTCGAACGATGATCGAATGGTCTACATTGAAGTCTTCGGCCAACATTCTGGTTGTCACAGCTGCCAAAAGTGCCTGGTCGTCCAAATTTGATAGGTGACCTCTTCCTTCTTCATCTGCGAGATTTGTATCGCCCGATATGATCATCTTTTAACTTGGCTTTTGCAGAGTGTTCCATATCCAAAAAGTTCGTTGAAATCGGGAAAATACTGTGGATTTTTGCCCCATTTAACATTTTTTAACATTAGCAAACATATTAACATCTAAAGTTTATATTCCGTCGGAAAATGTTCGTGATACTTTTATTTAAGGATTTAGCATGTAATCCAACCAATGTAATAGTTACGAAGAAGGACGTACATACTGATTTCATACCTGAACATTCCTGAAAATATTACATCAATAACATAAATTAAATTAATTAAATTATTTTGCAAAATTAATAAAATATAAAATTTGTCCAAAATACCTATTAATTTATTAATTTTATTACATCAATAATAGTAAAAAACATTTTTCCTCATAGTTAACAGACCGCTCTCGTTGTGCCAGAGACAATTCTAGTGTCGAGCATTTTTACTAACATAACAAAAGGTCTAAAACCACGAGACAATTTGGAGGTCAGTTTAAAAGTTGAGTGCGGACCTTTGCCGCGCGCGGATCTTTGCCCCACCTTACCCTATGGAAAATGTGGATATGATTTTCTATAGACATTTTCATTAACTGAAAAGAAGGAGGTTCTCAATTCGACTCAAGTTTTTTTTGTGTCTATGTTACCTGATATCTTCGTCAATTCCGAACCGATTTTGATGATTTTTTTACATTGAGTTCAGTCTAGTTTCTGATTAATCCAGCTTTTTTTTTTTTTTTTAACTGGTATCAGACCTTTTTTGCTATGTTTGTTTATGCATAACTTCTTTGTTTATGAACCGATTTCGATTATTTTTTTATATTGGAATGAGGCTTAGGGGTGGGTGGTCCCATATTAATTTGGTCAAGTTCTGAAGATATGATCAATGACGAATTAACGTAAATATCCAATTTTTATGAGCAAATAATCGAAATTATAATAAATAAAATTTTTTATAAAACAATCAATCTTAAAACGTTTATTTGAAACCCGCAAACGTTTCTAGAGAATTTCTATATTTATGAATTTTATTTTATTATCATTTTCTGGATGGAGGAGAGGAGGGAGAAATATGGAATTTGAATAATTATCGGAAAAGAGGTTTTTTTATTTAAATAGTTTTTTCCTCTTATTAAAAATAAGGACTACAAAGATGATCAAGAACAGTCGATGGTGGAGAAGTAATCTCCGGAGTCGAAGCTAAAATACAATGTATACATTAATTAATGTAAAATAATTGGTTTAATATCATTTTCTGATTCATTTGCTCGAGCTTTCTCTTACGAGATGCATGCAAGGTATTATATTAAGTCACTATTAATAACTAAAATTATTTGATCGCCAATCGTACTAAGTAAAATCCGTCGAGTTTGATTCATAAAATGTATATTTTTGGCACCGACTTCAAAAAGTGATTTCATATGAATATTTTGTCGTTTAGTTGTATCTAAATTAAATAATTATTTTATACCTTTTAGTACATTTTATTTCATTTTTGAGTTCTTATTATTTTATTTGTTGCATTTAATTTTTTTGAAGTCTGTTTTATTTATTTTTTTTTATGAAAAAATTAAACAAAAAGCAAATTTAAAAAAAAAGTCGAGAAGCAAACTGCAATAATTATGCACCAACCCAATATATATTTGATTTACTGTTGAAAATCAATTCATTTTATTTATAGTATAATATTTTTTTTTATATATACTTTATCTGAAATAAAATAAAAATAAATAAATAAATAAATTTTCATATAAAAGATTTGTTTTTTTCTAAATCACATGTTTAAGTCTAATATCGTTCGTTCGCTTTAATGAAGGCTTCTTAGCGAAAAGACGATTTATTAAGAGGGCTATGAAAATCGCACGCAACCCCCCCCCACTAGCGTCAACCCCCTTTCGTCCCTCAGAGTTGGTCCCACGCGCCCTCAAACACACCCTTCCTCATCTTCCTTAATAAATGCATATAAAATGTTATAGGCCAGATAATGTATTCAAAAGAAATAATATCAAGAATATTTAACGATTTAATCTCTGTGACGACGTGGGAGGGGGCGGAGCCTTTATCAGCTTTTCAAGATATTTTACTTAAGAGGTAGTTTCATTATACTGAACGAATTTTTTAATAGGGTACAATATAAAGTATATCTTCCACGCGAATCGATTTTTTTATATTCATTGTATTATAATACACTAAAATAAATTTTTAAATACAAGGAGGTTAAAAAAGAACTCCAGGATTTTTAACCGACTTCAAAAAAGGAGGAGGTTATTAATTCGACTGAATTTTTTTTTTGTATCTATCTTTCCTAATATCTTCGCCAATTATGAACCGATTTTGACGAATTATTTTGCATTGGGTTCAATATAGTTGATCTTTTTGTTCAAGTATAACTTCTTTGTTTATGAACCGATTTTAATGATTCTTTCTGCGTTTGGATCAGTATAACTAGATAGTCAAGATACCTAACTATTTATTTATTTATTTTATGTATGTTCAGCGATTCTTTTTTATTGGAAAGGGGGTACCTTAGGGGTGGTCACGTATTAATTTGGTCAAGTTCTGATGATATAATTTATGGCGAAATAACGTAATCTCCAATTCTTATGAGCAAATAATCGAAATTATAATAAATAAATTCTTTTATAAAAAAAATCTTAAAACATTAATTTAAAACCCGCAAACGTTTCTAGAAAAATTCTATATGTATGAATTGAATTTTATTATCATTTTCAGTTGCATGCAAGGTATTATATTAAGTCACTATTAATAACATCACTAAAAAGAGAAAAATAAAAATAATTTTTATAAAAAAAATAAAACCCTCTTCAAAAAAATTAAATCCAACAAAAAAATAATAAAAACTCAAAAATCTAATAAAATGCACTAAAAAAAGTATAAAATAATTATGTAATTTAGTTACAACAAAACGACGAAATATTAACATGAAATGGCGTTTTGAAATCGGTGCTAAACAAACTATATAACAGCGAGCGTACCCGCCAAACGTACTAAGTAAGATCCGTCGAGTTTGATTCATAAAATGTACATGTTTGGCACCGACTTCAAAAAGTGATTTCATGTTAATATTTCGTCGTTTAGTTGTAACTAAATTAGATAATTATTTTATTCCTTTTAGTACATTTAATTTGATTTTTGAGTTTTTATTATTTTTTTGAAGACGGTTTTTTATTTTTTTTTTTATAAAAATTATAAAAGTAATTTTACAAAGGATACATATAAAATACCACATAAATGAATATATACCTTGAAAGATTATCTCTTAGACTATTTGCTTAAAATTTAATAAATTTAGATTTCTTTTATAAAGATATTGCTTTCTTCTTTCCAGAGCGAACAAAATTAAGATATATTTGAAAATGAAATATTTTGTTTGAAATAAATCATATTATAGAATGTTTAATAGAATTTTATAGAATTTTTAAAGCGGGATTTACACTGTATCATTTTTTATTTACACCCAAAGTGAATCACAGCCCGCCGGAATAAAACCTGAATTTTAAAAAAAGTGTTCCATTTTAAGCCTGCTTCGATGTATTTTCCCGAAAATAGAAACTACAATCAATCATGTAGAGTTAATATGAAAATAAAACATGAATGAATGTGAATTGATGAGATTATTTTTGTTCATTTTAATATCAATAATAAGCTATTAATAATTATAATGCTGATAATAATTAATTTGAAATTTGCTCAATAGATATATAATCGTAATATGAAAAAATCCCAATTTAAGCTTTAAATCAAACATAAATTTAGTATGGAAATTTATCAGACAAATCTGAGAAAAATCAACATTGACTGATCAAATGAATGGCTAATTATTATTTTTATATTTATTATTTAATTGCGAAAATCATGTTTATTCAACATTTTTAAAATAGAGAGTTATATTTGAATTTAAATATTAGGATAGACCTGAAAAATGTTGAAAAGGGATTAAGGGAATTCTATCCTGCTTCAACTGAAAGAAGACTTTAGAGCTTACATATATATCTCAGCATCTGTGTAAACATACTTAAGAGTTTAGGTATCTCTAATGGTAAAAGCGTTCACAGTTTTACTTTACGTTCAAAACTCGTTTTTTTTTAACAAAAGATATCTCACTATAGTAGTTACTCAACCTGTGATTTCAAGTAGGTTTTCACATATGATGACTCGAAAAATTAATATTACATCTTGTATATGCAAACACTGAAAACTTCATCAATGACATAATTCTTACAAATATTTTTCCAAAACTTAAGTGATTTTCTAGTAAATTAATATCTATATATATAAAATTAAGGTTTTGTCTGTACATTGCTCCAAATCACGCCAAATTTTGGTTGCACGCGTTTCAAGCAAAGTTATGAACAAAAACACCCTCAACAAAATTCCTGTCTGTATGTATGTTTCCGTCGTTTCCGAAAAGTTGCTCACGATCCACGTAAAAACGGCTGAAGGGATTATTATGAAATTTCATATTTGCATCAGATGTCTAACTTACGTTTTTAGCTATATAACCTTTTGATATTTTGACCCCAAAGGGGGTTGGGGGGAGGGCGCACGAATGAAAATTATCAAATAACTCCTAAACTATTAACTCTAAGGCAAATTTTATTAGGAGGAGGGTCAAAATATGAAAATTCTTGCTGTTTAACCAAACTCAACCAAATTTTGTATACATAATCTGTGGGTCACTAGAAGGCTAGAAATACAAAAACTAACCACCCAAAATGGGGGTGATAAAAAAAATGAAAATTCTTACAATTAGAGCCAACTTAACCAAATTTTGTATACATAATCTGTAGGTCACTAGAAGGCCAGAAATGAAAAAACTGGGTGCGGGGGTGGAGTGATGGTGAGGTGGGTGGAAGACACAGGGTGTGGTCTGGGGGGTGCAGGGTAGAGTGGAGGGTTTAGGTGAGGGTCCAGAGCCGTAGTGGGGTCCGGGGTAGGTGCGTGCGGGTGGTGGTGTTTGGAAGGGTGGAGGAGTGAGGGTTCAGGCGAGGATTCATAGGCTTGGTGAGGTGGTGCGGGGTGGTGCAGGGTGGGTGTTGGTGCAGGGTGCATGGTGGGGGGTGGGGGGTGCTGGCGGAGTGGGGTATGAGGGGGGTTCGTGGGTTGGGGGTCCAGGGGGCGTACCCCCTGGCTAGCAAGAGGGCGGCCAAAGGCGGGCCTTGCAGTTAGTAAATGAATAAAATTAACTTTAGAATCACGTTCACAAACAACTTATTAACAACAATAGATAAGCGAGTCATAACGTAATAAGAACAATCCGCGGCAGACCCTAAGAGACAGAATTCGCATCATAGAAGACCTCAGACAACTTAGCTAATCGAAAAAATAAACTCATTGATAAGGCCGGAAGAGAATGGGGCGGTCACGTTTATATAACGGACCCAAATGTACTCAGGAAAACGCCAGCAATTTTCAAATTGAGGACACATATAACAGAGAAAGGCCGAAATACGATAATAACACTGTTACTGCTTTTCTCCTTATTTGAAACAGGCAGTGGCTTATATAAAAGAATAATAGATTGTATTTCAATAGTGTGACAATTAACTATTGAATTTTGTAGATTAATTATTTCAATTATATGAGAATTTATTTAAGGACAATGTTCCATCCATTTTTCAAAAAAGATAAGACTCAAATAATTTTTTTTATTAAAATACTGGCTCTAGCTTAGAGTTGTGTATTTGGAAAACATTCCATCTAATTTTCAAAAAATACATACCCGAATTCTTTATATTTAAAATATACTAATAGGGTTCTTCACTGAAAACTTTTTTCAGTCAAAGCAGAATTTTTCAAATCAATTCTTAAATAAAATAAATAAGTAAATCTTTATTACTCAACCTGCTTAAAAGCACAAGCTCTCATTGATAAGGTCCTCCAAACATCAATACAATCTAGCTACAATGCATTAACAAACAACAATACAAATTAACTACAATAATTTAACAAATAATAAACAAGTACAAAAAAAATAGAAATGAATGCTCATTGACAAAAAATAATTTAAAAATTCCGCGCAAAAACCGAGCAAGCGATGCATTAGCCATCCTGGCATTTGCCATAAGTTGTTAAGGAAACCTGGTAAAAACCTTTACAAGGATGGTATGACCTCTCTCTACCTCAGCTAATCTCTGATTGTGAGAACTATATAAAATTTTGTACAACTCTAGGACTTTAGGACTTGACAAAATTTATAATTGATTTAGTCATAGGAGACAGAGGACTATAATCCCAAGTAGTAATAAATAGACTGTTCCACAAATCAATGCCAGATTCTATAAGTCTAGATATTTAATATCTGAGTTAACTAACTTGTAGGAACCAAGGCTTTTTAAATTAATACCATTCTTCCCTAAATTTTTTTAATCTGAATAACCATCTGAATCATGCTCATAACAAAAACCACCACTGGTTTCAACACCTATACTTCTAGTCACAACCCTTTCAACCTTAGACCATGAAATATATAGACACGCCCTCTGCTACTCTCCACACAGAGTGAAGTGAGACCAACATCGCCTACAGATGACGTTACGTTCTCTCATAAATATTTTGGTAATATTAATTTAATATTAATTTGCGATTATTGGAATCCAAAATAAATAATCTAAACTCCGATAAATTTATCTCAATGTATAATAATTCCTATAGTGCCCATGCTATTTCTGGGTATTCCTGCCTACAGATGACGTCACATTCTCTAGTTGATGTTGGCCTCACCATATCGACACCAGGGAGTGTCTATATATTTCATGTTCTAAGCTTTCAACCATATTATCTAAAAAAAAAAATTTAAAAATAAACAAAATATTTACCTTAGCAACGGAGATATTTCCTTATTCCAGCCTAATTTCAAAACCAACCCTTGCTTTTCCTATCTCTAAATGGAAAGAAGAGTTAACAAACCCCCCTCCTCAAAAAAGACAAAAAAGAACTAATAAAAACCTACCAAAAAGCTTCAATGAAGTAAAATTTTCTTGCTTTTATTGTATCTGTATGTCAGAGCATCAGAGGCAATTAATTTCTATGGTAAGCTACCAACCCGGATAGCAACGTTAGCGTTTGGGTTCGATCCCAAGAGGATGAAACCCTCTGACGTGCAATAAATACATAATTATGGTTAAGATAATTTTTCACTAAGATCCCATTGTCCCTAAAATGTAAATTCCTTTTTTAATTAATTATTTCAGTTCAAAAAAATCAGACTTCTTTTCATCCAAGTTCTTAATATAATAGAGGAATATGCTTCGTGGGAGGGACTTGTGGTATCGCTGCACAAGCCATTGGCCTCCGACCCGGAGTGCAATTTATAGTCTAGCCTTATTAGACTAGGCTATGGCTTCTCATTTCTCTTTCTCTACGCCTCTCATCTTCATATAATTTCATCTCATCTCCCATCTAATCTCCTAGCTCTATTAAGAGCCCACAACACTAACAACATACTGTCAAGTAGGTCTCAAGCCTCATAATCTCCAACATACGCACACCCAACAACAGACCACGAGACCTTATTTTATATTATAGTTCAAGTTCATTTTGAGTACTGTTTAACACCCCTGTATAGGAAAAAATAAATTAAAACCAACTTTTTTGCTTCAATTCTAACAGTTTTAAATGTTTTAAATAAAGAAATGAGAAAAAATTGCTATGCTTAGATCGAGGGGTGAGCCGCGATTGGAATTAGTTGTACACGTCTTTGGAATTATGTGGAATTAATTTGGAATTCATTAGATAATGCCCCTTCATCTATTGTCTTCTACGGGAAATGAAAGTGGAAGTATAGGTGTATACGATATTAGGTAGCGGTTCACCCCTTGGCTTAGATATTGCATTGTTTGTTTGTTATTCGTATAAGTAGACACCAATGACAATACAACATGTAAACATACATAACCAATGGTATAACTCAAATATCGCAGACGCATGTTCTTTCAACTCAAAAAAAAATATCAAATTAATTCGTAAGAATATAACCCTCCAAAATTGCACCTTCAATCAATATTGACATGCCAAGAAAGCCATTCATTGATCCCCGCCAAAAACGCCTGAAAGTGAAATAAACGTATTTTTATTCATTTTTAGATGTGGAAGCATCTGAACATTCTTGAAGGTAATTAAAAAATTCATTTGCCAATAGTAGCAGACTTGTATCTTATTGGAAAAATCATGATAGTGTCCTTTACGGAATCCAAGATCTATAGACATAATCTTTATTACTCCAAAGGATGATTAAAATTTACTCTAAGGTCGCCCTTAGGTGGGTTTACACAAAGGCTAACATCAACTTTCACAATATATCCAAGTTGGCAAGTGTATTTAAGCCTTGAGAGGTGCAAGGTATCAGGACTTAGTACTGTTTGTTCTATTAATGCAAAACAATTGCTTAGTCTAAGTACCTACCATAACATGACAGACTTCAAGTTTGGAGAATCTTCAAATAAAGGATCCTCTTGTCTGCGATAGTTATTGAATCTTTGATCTATTCAAGTGTTATTTATATAAAATATATGATGAGCTATAAACGAAATTTCTTCCCCGAACTCCGTTTTTCATGATTTAACTTTGAATATACATAGGTACTAAGAAAATAAACAGTCTTTTGAGATTCTTAGAAAATTATGCATGATTTTATTAAGGACTATAAAATAATACATTATAGATATATACTAGATAGCAGGTCTAGTATATTAGTTGAAATTACGAATCTTGTGAGCTAATTAGGTATTCGAAGTTCTTAGAACTTTGGGGAAGGAGGGTCGGATAGGCTAGGCGGTAGCGTGTCATCCTGCTAACCAAGTGGACCCGGGTTCGAATCCGACTCGAGGCATCCGGCTAAAATCTGACCCTCGGGGTAGGGACAAATTTAAATAAAATAAATAGTATCGTAAATGCCTTATGGCTAGAAAGGCCAAAAAGCCAAAAAAAAAACTTTGGGGAAAGAGGCAAGTTTGAGATAGAAAATTAAAGTTCTTCGTAGATATCAAAAGAGCGTGAATATATAGAAAGAATGAAATGTTAATTGAAAATATAGATCAAGAGAAAGCAGCATTAGTCTTTCTCTTTTTGAAGTTTAGGGTGAATATTATAGATAAATCTCTGGATTAGTTTCTAATACTCGTACACAGTCAAAAAAAAAATTGTCTTTATCATTTAAAACACATTTGGCCAACCTAAATCGCACCAAGGACCGCATTGACGACCTAAAAATTTCCAAATAAGAATAATTTTATTTAAATTAAATTAGGGAACGAAGAAAAGATTTATTATTATAGACAAAAGGATCAGCTGGGGTTCGAATCCGAGATCTTCGCATGTGGGCATCGATGCCTTCATAAGAGCCTTAGCTCTTATCCTCTTGGTCACTGATTCCCGAACTCAAGCTAATACCTAATGTCTATACGAATTTGGAATTTCATTTTTTATTTAATCTTTTTAATAAATTCCTCGTTCATTTTTGCAGCTCTGTAGTGGCCGGACTATTATTAAACTACATTCGGTTAATAGAGTAAAAGGGTGTGTAGTTTCACAGTGAATGAAATAAAACTCAAAGAGGTTTATACAAACTCAATATATTTCGGATTATTAGTCCATCATCAGGAGTTTACAAGTTAATACTTGTAAACTCCTGATGATGGACTAATAATCCGAAATATATTGAGTTTGCATAAACCTCTTTGAGTTTTATTTCATTCACTGTCTCACACCCTTTACTCTATTAACTAACATCATGTTTCACCTAAAACCTACACCACTTTTCATAAGTAAAAAAAAAAAAAAAACTACATTCAATATGTATTAGCTTGAGTTCAGGGATCAGTGGCCAAGAGGATAAGAACTAAGGCTCTTATGAAGGCATCGCAGCGCACATGCGAAGATCCCGGGTTCGAACCCCGGCTGGTCCTTTTGTCTATAATAAAAAATAATTTCTTCGTTCCCTAATTTAATTTAATTTATAATTGTCTTTAGACGCGGTCTCTTTTGTGATTGCGCCCCGAGGTAAAGAAAAAATTATTTTCGACCTTTGGGTTTGTGATGGATTGGGAGGCGTTTGAATATAATAATTTTAATATTTCATTGTTTGCATCCAAAATCAAAAATCTTTAAAAGGAACGTAGGGAGTTGGACAAGAATTTAAATCAAACTCAAAGTTTCTTAATTAAATGGGCCAAACGTTTCGTCCCACTAGCGACTTCCTCAGTGGCTCATTTGATAAACTTATTTGTCAGGAGTTCTAACGATAAGAAAAAACATTTTTATAGGGTATGTCTTTTCCGAAACATCAATAATTTGGCATTAAAACAAAGATAAAACATATAAAAAACAATTAAGATTGTCTCTTGTTATAAAAATTATAAAATTAATTTTATACCCTTTAAAAATGTTTTTTCTTATAGTTAGAACTTCTGACAAATGAGTTTATCACATGAGCCACTGAGGAAGTCGTTAATCAGTGACGAAACATTTGACCCATGTAATTGAGAAACTTTGGGTTTGATTTAAATTCTTGTCCAACTCCCTACGATCCTTTTAAATAATTTAATTTTTTTTAATATTTTTTCGAGTTCTGGGGTTACCACAGATTTCTTATTATGTGATTTTTATTGTAAGTGAATACAAAGGTACACTGAAAGTGTACAATCAGTGTAAATGTGAAAAAAAACAATACTATAACGAGATACCAAAAGAAAACATTTATTGAATGACCCAACAACAAAATGTATGTATTTGTATGGTAATAACCATAATTAAAAATTAAAATGAAAGTTTTTGCCGAGAGTAGGAGAATTTTTATATATTGAAGGAGACAATAAAAGAGTGTGTCTTCTGCTGGAATTATAAATTTGAAGAAATCAAAATTTCAAATAAAAAACATACTTTTGGAATATTTAGCAAACCAGACACACACAGACACCACAGACAGAGCTATAAATAATAATTCCTGCAGACCTATCACACACAAATTAGCAGGATTCCACTCAATGATTCATAGATTAACCAACATCCCTTTAGATAAAACAAATTTCAATAAAGAATTAGAAATAATAAAACAAATAGCCACTAAAAACGTTTATGAGAAAACTCTTATTGACAAACTACAGTATTAAAAAAGAAAATTGAAAAGTCAACTCTGAATCTGATTTATTCCCAAATGTCCGAGCCAGAATCAAAACCAAAATTAATAATCCCATACTATGGAAAAATTTCGGAAACTTTAAAATTAAAATTCAAAACTTTAGGATATCAAACTATTTTCAAATCCTCTAGAACATTGGGATCTGATATTAGCAATAATAAGAAAGACAAAATTCAAAAAATGGACAAAAAAGGTGTCTATTCCATAACATGTGGAGAATGTGATTCGACCTATATAGGAAAAACAGAACGAAATTTAAACACACGCATTTCTGAACACAAAAGAGTTTTTAAAGGGGGTTCGGGGCATAGTGCATTTGCAGACCATTTAATCTCCGAGAAACATTGTTTTCCAGATGAATCAAATATTAAATTAATTAGATCAGAATTAGATCCCTTAAAAATTAGTATTTTCGAATCGTTAGAAATTTTAAAATCATACAATAATTCACCAAAAAAATTCTTAAATCGGAAAATAGAAATTCCCGAAAGCTTTATTTTAAAAATAGCCGCTAAAATATAAACTTCACGAACGCCACCTACAGCCAAAATAATAAAACAAGTATAAATTTCAATTCTTAACTTGCCCACCCTGTATAATTTCTTAACCTAACCACATGAAAGATTTTAATCTTTCATTCATAAATTAATTCCTGTCAATCCATTGTAATAGACTGATGAAGGGGGCAAAGCCCTCGAAACTATAGTCTCGTTATAAATAAATAAAATTTATAATTCCAACAGAAGACACACTCTTTGATTGTCTCCTTCAATATAATTAAAAATAGTTTTAACTATCAAAATTATTATTATTATTTTTTTTATTTATTTAGTGATATTCAAAAACATAAAGGTTTTAATATTTTACGCCTAATGATGCAACCAGCATTTCAGAGCGTTCGAATTGAATGCATAACCTAGAACACACAGGCGATGCTCTATCTTTCTATTCTTACGATTTGGAAAGATAATAAATATAAATTCAATCAAAAGCCTCTCTGTTAAAATTGATGATGGCCAGGTTGATTAGATCTATTTACTATTGTTAATGAACACCACAACCAATAATACAATATAATTACGAGGTTTCGATCGGCTTATTCCCCAATCATTCTCAAGTATGAGCATCCAATTCGATTCTAGTTTAACTAATTCGACCACTTGTGTGTCTAACTATATTATATTGCCCGTGAGTAAAATCCGGTTAAGAACTCAGGACCCTAAAGAACCACGTTTATCCGGACTAACTGAGACCAAAGGCAAACTGAATAATCGAAAATCTTGATAATCCGGATATATGGGTAATAAACAAATCTTCAAATAAGCGAATTTTAATTTATTACGATAAAAAAACATGTTTATATCAAAATTACATAGAATTGTTTAAAAAAATACATACGTTAAAAAAAATAACTTTTCACATCATTTCATTTCTAAGAATTGGCCCACTGTCATTTTGATTTAAGTACGTTAGCTGTTTGAATTATAATTACATTCTTGCTATCAGAGCTAAAAATTATTATCTATGTGAACATTTATTAAAATAAAAATGTCTACAAATCCGATTCAGATAATCCGGAAGGCCGGATAAACGAAGTTGTACTGTATTTTGAAAACAATACAGAGACATCAGTGAGAAATTAATTTACAATATTAAGATAATCACAGTTGTTTTTTACAATTATGAATTGATTACAATGAAATTTGTATAAATATATTTATAACATAAGGTTCCAGAATCAAATATTTTTGGATAATTTTTATAAAAATATTATGTCTGTGAGAAAAGTTATATTAGTTTATTTGGAAAGGTTAAAAAGTTCAGATCGGGAAAACAGCTATTTTTTAATATTATTGCCTTTCAAAAACAAAATAAATAAAATTACTTTTAGTCCTGCCTGGTTTTTATTATTTTTTAATATTGGTTTGCTATTATTGTATGGTAAGTGAAAATCACGTGATACCTAACCACTAAATAAATAAATCATTATTCATCGATCTAATTAGAGGCACAAGTCCTCGGTGGCTAGGTAAACAAAACATCAATACAAATTAACTACAGAAATTAATAAAACATCAATACTAATCAATTACAAAAAATTAATAATTAATAAACAAAAAAATGAAAAAAATAATAGAAATGTATTCTCATTAACAAATAACATGGTCATAGATTTCCATCAAAAGACAAAACGTAATTTAAATAATTCCGCGTAAAACCCGATACCAGGAGCAAACGACGCATTAGCCATCCCGACATTTGCCATAAGTTGTTATGGAAACCTGATCAAAACCTTAACAAGGATGGTATGACCTCTCTCTACCTGAAGTAATCTCTGCTTGTGAGGACTAAATAAAAATTTTCACAACTCAAAATTTATAATTTACTTAATCATACTCTAAAGTATTTTTGTAAAATTCAGATATTTTTAATCAATTTTAATGTTGATATGCTAATTGAAAATATGGGTAAGAAAAAGGTCGAAGAATATATTTTTCTAGATTAAAAATTTTAATTAAATTACCAAAGGTTGAATTGATTAATTCGGATTTTGTATAAAGAGTAAGGGAAAAGGAATAGGTATTCATTAATTCTATAAAAAATCAAGAAAAAACGAAAAGACCTCTCACTAATCTCTTAATAGAACTTTGGACACGAATTGGTATATCCAGTGAAAAACCTCATTTCCGGCCAGACAGAGAGCGATATATATATTTAGAGTTGAGATGTATCCCCTGACATGGGCGTGAACGAGAACACGGAGTTAAAAAAATGACGACCAATGTTATCGGTATATTTTCTTCTTCTTCTTCTTTTCTCTCTTCTCCTTTTTCTTGAAATCTTCGAGATTTAAATGTTTATTGATGAGAAGAGCTAGGTGGCAGCGGTGGGATAGGGGGTGAGGTGGGGGGCTCATCTCGCCCGCGGCGTCCCAAAAAACGCCCCGAAAGTCCCTGGTCTGCGCAACGGGTCAATACGGACCACCCGGCTGTGCGCGATCCCGGGCTAACACACCAATCTAGAAATTTAATTAATTCCTTTTCGAGTGCAATTAGAAGGAGAAGTGACAAAATTCACTAAACTAGACGACAACAACATCATTTCGACTTTATAAATAGAATACTATATAAACTTTAGAAGTTGTACTAGTAATGAACAACTTGAGATATAAGTAAAATAAGTATTATGTTACGACAATATTTTGCTTATCGAATTTCCCTACAATGTTTGAGCAATTTTTGTTATTCTTTGCAAAAATAAAACGTTCCTCTCATTAAATCTCTCTGACCTACTGTCAAAGCAATGTAGCTCGTAGACTAAACAAGATATACCATAGACTTGAAGTTCATATTAAGATGAATTAATATTTTAATAATACTATTATTTTGCAGAGAATCAAATATTATGTGGAATCGGAAATTGAAAATATTGTTGTAAAAAGCTCTATATTTGAATAGGTTTATATATTTTTAAAATTACAAGTAATACCTATATGTATTAAGATGAATTAATATTTTAATAATACTATTATTTTGCAGGGAGTCAAATATTATTTGGAATCGGAAATTGAAAATATTGTTGTAAAAAGCTCTATATTTGAATAAGTTTATATTTTTAAAATTAAAAATTAATTTTAAAATTACTCTCCGCAGAAGGCAACAAATAGGATAATTTCAGAATATTTTTGAAATTGTCATATTTCACAACCCACTAATATTAAATTGTGAAAAAAAATCTAGAATAGCTACAATCTTAAAAATCTTTGTTATAGGGGTATTGAAATCTGTCGAAAAAAAAATTTTAAAAAAATGTTAATTTGGAGTAATTGTGCCCTTGCATTCTTCATTTAAAAAAATGATTTTATAAAAATGTAATAATATATAGGTAAGAAGCCTAGCTGAATCGAGAATTATAATAAAGTAACCAAATCATGTATCTACCTACATTATTATATCAGTGTCATATCTCGCATGTAACACTACCCTTATTTGTGTCACATTCTACATCATTCTAAGATTCTAAGTACAATTTTTATAAAAAATATAATATAATGTTCTGTGAATGATATGGACTTTGGCACGAATGTTACATACCAGATATGACAATGATATACTAGAGCGTATATTATAGTTCACTTTAATCGTATATTTCATTCAGTTAGGTTGATTTTTACTAGTATACCATTACATTTTTCTAAAATTATATTAAAATAAAAAATGCAAGAAGTCAACCACTTAGAATTGAAAATTGAAAAGATTTTGTATTGGCGAGTGTAGTTGTTAATTCATAAAGCGAAATCCACGAGGTTGTCCTCTGCTTGATGCAAATAAAATACATTTACATATATGTTTATATTAGGGTGGCCCTTATTTTGGGTATTTTTTCTAATTTTTATGCTCCCAGAGACTCAAATGGTTCGAAATAAATAAACAAAAATATCTCTCAAGTTCAAGTCTCTATCTCAATTTTAACCTTTGCCGAACAGTGATGCAAGTTTCCCATCTAAATAACATGAGGTGGCATTGAACGATCAATTTTTTATTCCGACAAAGTAATAGTTGAAAAAATTTGAAACTTGTATACTTTATTGTTATAATAGTAGTTATCCTTGAGAATTTTTACTGACCTTTAGCTATTATAATTTTAGAGTTATAGCTAGATAGAATACTTCTATATCAAAGGGTTAGTAAGTTATATACTCCAAAATTATAATAGCTAAAAATTATAAAAATTCTGAGGAATAACTACTATTATAAGGATAAGGTTTACAGTGTTTCAAATTTTTTGAACCATTATTTTGGCTGAAATAAAAAAATGATCGTTCAATGTCAAAAACCCCATGTTATTTAGATGGGAAACTTCCATCGATATTCGGTAAAGGCTAAAATTGAGGAGAGAGAGACTTGAAACTTAGAGAATATTTTTTTTATTCATTTCGAATCATATGAGTCACTGGAAGCATAAAAACTCGAAAATACTCACAATAAGCTCTACCCTAATAATATATATAATTTATTTGTTTGAGACTATAGTTTTGATCTTGAGTCAATTACATAGAAAATACGTCTTGTTGTCATAGGTTATAATTATAGCCATATGCTAGTCAGATAAACGATAAATTAAGGGGCCAATACACTGTCAAACAATTGCGCAACAGCCTGTGTTGACAGTGTATGGCAGTGTTTGATGCGTTGCGCAAATTTTTGACAAGTTTCAAAAAAATTTGAAATCTTTTGCACAACGGGAGCGTTTGCGCAACGCGTTGTGTTGTCTATAAGCGAGTTGCGCAATATTTTTCAGTTGTCTGCCGGTTTTCTTGGTGAAAGGTTCACTTGTACATCGTAGCGTTGTGCATCGCTTTGTTGCGCAATTTTTCTGTCAATGTACGGGCCCCAGCAAACGATCCGCAACGAAACGTTGCACTGTTGCACATCGCTTTGTTGCGGAATTTGCTTGACTGTGTATGAGCCCCTTTAGAATTTACATTTTTAATGTTTTTTTCAGGTATTTATGACTTATTTTTGTTTTCATTAGTAAGATTAAATAATTTATGAAACGAGTGAAATTGGTAGCTCCGTACTTGAAAAAGTTTTAGCTTTTTCATCCAATTTAAATAAAGTTTATCCAGAGGCAGATTAAGATCTCGCAACATGCAAAACACCTGGGATTTAAAAAATAAAATTCCCCTCATCGCACATCCCCTTTTTTCTCCATCTATTCAACGTAGCTTATTTGAAGTAATTGAGAATGAAAAGGCGTGATTGATTGATAGACGATTTAAGTCAAACTGCAATGTTGAACCACCCCTTGAAAATCCCCACCACACCATATTCTCCGAAATGAAAGAACAATTTGTTGAGTTATCGGTGGATAAATAAATATTTATTGAATGTGAGACAAAGATGGTGGCTCGCCTGTCAATCTCGGACATAACTAATACTTTAGGCCTATGATGAATTAATGCCCGTCTGTCTTTTTGGATTAACCAACCGGATTTTGTGAGACAAAACAACTCAATTATTGCTAGAATATCCAATTAGAAGGAATTATTTTTCTATATTATAGATTATAAGTATTCCATTTTTAAAAGATACGGGGAATCATAAATTTAAAATTAAATTTTTGGACTGAATTGCGATTGATTTAAGATTAAAATATTTTGATCTTTTACATAATGTTTATGATAAAAAAAATATATGTATACCAATGTAAGAAAATTTCAAACAAAATATTAAAAATAGCTATAATTCGAGTCTTACTATTTTTGAAGCCTAGAAAATGATTTTCAATCCATCATATACCCAACCCAGCTAACATAAGATTATTAGAATAATCATTAAATTTATTATAAGTTTATATATTATATTCCAATTATTACTAGGAGATTTTTAGAATAATTTTAAAACAAATATACCGGCCATATCCTTGGGTGTATAATATATGGGGGGATCACTAAATTTCGTGAGGCCTTTAGGGGGTAGAGCCGAATCTAACCCAATCTCAAGTGGGTGAGAAGAGGGGTCTCGGAAAATATCGGATATTTTTCCCGCAAGAAACAGTGTAAAATTCCGAGAAAACTGGGTTAAATAATAATAATAATAATAATAATGGGAGGCATCCTCATGACTTGGGCCAGGACCATGTTGACGGAAAAGCGTCAAACTATTGGCTGACTCATGGAGATCTGTTCCCGGAGACTGAGGGCTTCGTAATTGCAATCCAAGACCAGGTCATAGCCACAAAGAATTATCTTAAATACATAATCAAGGATCCTAATGTGACCGATGACAGATGCAGAATGTGTGGTGGTATGTCCGAAACTATTCAACATGTCATTTCGGCCTGCCGAGTCCTCGCCAGTACGGATTATACACATAGACATAATCAGATGGCAAAAGTCATCCATCAAGAACTTGCTCTTCACTATGAACTAATAAGCACCAGAGTTCCCTACTATGAGTATACTCCGGAAAGTGTACTTGAAAGTAGTGGTTGTAAACTATATTGGGACAGGTCCGTGCTGACAGACAGGACTATACTTGCGAATAGACCTGATATAATACTCACCATAAAGAATAGCAAAATGACATACCTTATTGACATCACCATACCAAATACACATAATCTCCAACAAGCCTATGGCGAAAAATTAAATAAATATCTTGAGCTCGCAGAAGAAATTAGGAAAATGTGGAGACAGGATAGAGTGCTAATGGTGCCCCTTGTCATGTCTGCGACTGGTGTCGTCCCGAAGACGCTCCCTAAGAACTTAAAGGAGCTGGGCATTTTTGGAGGGGGCATTATCACGACGGTGCAGAAGGCTGTACTGCTGAGTACGTGCGCGACAGTCCGGCGGTTCCTGAACCTTCCTTCAACAAGATAATAACAAAATAGAAGCTATCATCTCTGCTGTTTACAGCCGATGTATAGTAAACAAACCTCCTTCAAAAGGAGAGAAAAGAATGAAAATAATAATAATAATACTCTTTATTAGCTATTTTAGCTATACATCATACAATTAAACAAATATATGTAATTTGTTTTTAAATAATACATTCAATTCACGAGATACAAAAAGATAAAGACAATCAATACATTCTAAAATATAACAATTTATATTAAACATATAAATATATAACACACCATACATGACAATAAATAAATGAACACTTGTACATATAAACAATAATAATAATAATAACTAAATTACAAATTAATCCTACATAAAAAAACAAAAATCACAATCTTGGTATTATGGGAAAAGGAATATAACAAAAACAATAATAACAGTAACAACATATATATAAAACATATCAGAAGTAATTATTGCTCTGATATTAGCACTTCTCTTTTAAATGCCGATAAAGTTTTAGATTTTTTGATGTATTCGGGTAAGTTATTATATAATCTTAACCCTTTATAGAATACGCTGTTCATGTTCATGTTCAAATTAAGTAATAATACTAGTCTTAACTAGTCTTAAATAAAAATAATTAAGCAAATTATGTTTTTTAAATAAATCCAACGCAATCAAGCACAAATTAGAGTATTTACACTAAAAATACGCATTTTGAAAAATCTCACATGAGATTAGGGGATGGGGGAGGGGGTCGAACCAAATCTCACGACATCTCACAAAGGGGGGTCGAACAATTGCCAAAATCGGCTCACGTAATTTAGAGACGCCCCCTGAGTGGATTGTTTAGGGGTACATTGAATTAAATTATGAAAATCTCCAGAATATTTACGAAAATTTTGTGAGTTCATTTAAAGAATATTCCAAAGCCTAGGGAAGATATTCTTAGAATATAAATAGTTTCTTCTTGGGCTGGCTGGGAAGTTATTCATCTTATACTTCTATCAAATTAATTATTATATTAAATAAAACTATTGTGTCATAGATAAGAAATTGATAAATTGAAACAATATAGTATTTATATTTGATATATTTAATGTGTATGTTTATTTGCATCAAGCAGAGGACAACCTCGTTGTTTTATCTTTATGATTTGACAACTCTGCTACTCTCGGCAAAGGAAAATCTTTCCAATTCGGCTATAATTTATAAAATCATTATAGTGACATCTATTCAAGATATTATGATTTAATAATTGACTGAAAATTCACCCCTAACATATATTGGCAACCACTTGGAACGCTCGCCAACAGTGAATAACAAACATATTCTTATGGGTAGAAATATTTTTCAAATTGGAGAAAGCCTTTTCGGCTGGTTTTCGCCAATAGCAAGCCTGGTCGATAGGCGTTTTATCACTGTTGGATACCGGGAAGACTTTATGTGAACTGTTTTTTTCTTGTAAATAAAAATTATTAATCTTAAATTTATTATTTACTAAGTAATATTATTGATCTCTGTCACAATATTTAATTTCCATTTTTAAAATGAATTGTCATTATTTAAAAATAAATTGGGACCTTTGTTTATTTATACAGAAGATTGAGGTCCCATAGTTTAACCAATGTAATCTTTGATAATATTTGACTAGCTGTTCAATATAGGATTTTATTTTGCTAGCCAACCAGTCATTCTTCGGTATGAAAATACAATTTTCGACAGGTATTGGTGAAAAACAACAACCGCTTAGGCGCTCGACATCGGTGAACAAAAACATTTCTCCGTATAAGAATATGTTTTTTATTCACCGTTATCTAGCGCCCAAAGCGCTTGCCAATAAATATCAGAGCGGTTAATTTGCAATGAATTTGTTTCCTTATTAGTTCTATATATCTTGACTAGATGTCAGACCAATCGTAATTCCCGCCAATATTTAAAATAGAAGCTAATTCTAAAAAACTTTTAAAGTGATATTTTTTCAATACAACACTTAATTTTATTGTATCGTATTTTAGTTGCGTATATCATTTTACAAAATAGCTGTTTTTGCATATATATGTAGAATTGTTAGGAAATACGATAATTAGCGTACATTTCAATTGATATATGAGTTTGTTCTATAAAAATCAGCAAAGCCTTCGGATAAGATTACAGTATTAATAAAATAATTTCGAGGATCTCAATTCATCAGATTAAATATCATTGTCATGGATCACTGCTATTAGGCCTGTATGTTTTTGTATTTAATTAAACTATACTACTCTATTATTCGTGCTTTATAGTTTAAAATAGCTGATTTCTCAACAAGTGGCATTCTCTATGAGAGTTTAGTAGTTCATTAACCATAATTTATATTTCACTGCATTAAAAAGTTTTAACTCTTTTTTCATTACATTGAATCCTTAGTATAAAGAAAAATGTTGATAGACGTAGAGTTAAGATTTCTATAGAAAATCAATAGAGGTGGTCAGCTAATAAATCCGAGGTGTTTTGTGACATTTTTATTATTGCCAGTAGAAAATTAAGCCCAAACGCCAAAAATGCAATCCAGGCTTGCTCTCCGAAGTGTAACTACAACTGACATAATTTTTACTTTACAAGGTATGGTCAAGTATTGTAATCGTCCATGAAAAAAGTGTTTTTTTTGCTTATTTTTTTCGAAATATCTCAAAAACGGCTGAAACAATTTTGATTAAAAAAATTGAGCGAAACCATGGCATTTCGGTCTACAAAAAAGCCATAAATAAGTGAACATCGAAAAAATTATATTTTTTGAGATAATAATTTTTTTGTCAAAGTGTTTGTTAGTTAGTCTGTTAGTTAGTCTGTTAGTCTGTGCGTTACCAAATTTTTGTGGACGAGTTAGCTCAAAAACTAGTGTGAATGTCAAAACCAAATTTAACACGTAATTTTGGCCCATTGAGATTAAGAGCTGATTAGTTTTTGGTGAATATCGACCCAAAATTAAGGAGGGTTGAGGGGGAGTTAAAAATTAAAAATCTAGGCCATTTGAGCAAACTTAATCAAATTTTGTATACATAATCAGTGGGACCCCAGAAGTCTAAAAATGCAAAAACTAACAGCCCAAAATGAGGGAGGGGGGGGTCAAAAAATGAAAATCTAGCCCCTTGTACCAAACTCAACCAAATTTTGTATACATAATTAGTTGGTCCACAGTAATCTAAAAATGCAAAAACTAAGCCCCCCTCCCATACATGATTATAAATTATTTTATTAAATATTAATTTTAAGTGAGGGGCCAGGTTGTATGGTAAAGTCAAGTGGATGGCCACATCAGAAAACGTCAGCTTATTTACTCAAAGATTTACTTTTTATCATTAAAAATTCTCCCTTAATTCTAAATCTTGGATACAGCTAACCATACATTTTGAGGGTTTCAATTTTTGAGAATTTTCCAAATAACTAAATGTAACTTGTAAATATCAACATTTATCTTGTTTATTTTACCAGTTACAACACTCGTTCAGGCTTTACACTAGTAGGATCCCGTTTTCCTTTTTAAACGGAACCCTAAAAATTATCCATAATACCTTGGATTTCGTAGTTGACAACATCTCGTGATTTTCTTTAGAAATTTTTCCTCATTTGATAAACCAAATTTTCCTTGTACTCAGATATGTTCCAAAGTACTGTAACTAATAATATAAAATTTCCAATATTCTGACCAACTCTGGACGAAATTGTTATATAATAGATTTCTGTAAATCTTTAATCAAGAAAGCTAAATAATTTGGAAAGTTTATTTTTCTATTAATTTGATTATTCAGGAAATAACCAGGAAAATTTGTATAATTCATAATTTTTATAAAAAATAAAATAAAACCGACTTCAAAATTATATAATCAAAACAAAGAAATAAACAGGTTCATAAATAAATAAGTTATGGGTAAACATATATAACAAAAAAGATCCAATGCCAATGAAATTTATTTTTTACCAATCGGAAACTATACTGAACACAATGCAAAAAAATCATCAAAATTGGTTCACAGTTGGCGAAGAAATCGAGTAACAATGACAAAAAAAAATCAGTCGAATTGTGAACCTCCTCCTTTTTTGAAGTCGGTTAAAAATTAAATTGCTATTTTTGTATAGTCTCTTTATTAATTAATACATCGACGCCAGGATAAAACGAATGAAGGTGATATTTAATTCAAAATACTAATTGGAAAACTATGTAGTTGGATAGTGCTGCTATTTTCGGCCCCCATATAAAATTCGACCTTTTCAGAAATAATCATTCGATTAATATCTTAACACGATTTTTGATTTGAAAGAAAATAACCAAATATAACTAATTTTTCTCTTATTTATTGAAGTGATAACTTCTTTTGGCAAGCCTTGCACACTTTTTATTTTACTTGGCAGTAAATGAGATTGAACCGTCACGGTTGGTACCAATTCAAGCCACAGATGGCGCTGCAGCATTAACTCTAAGCTCAAATTAATATCTTATATTTGAATTTTGGCGCTCTTGTACATTTTATTTTCCAGGGCAGTAAATGGGATTGAGCCGTCACGAGTCACGTCACGGGTCACGGTTGAGCTGTGGTCTAGTGCCAGTTCAATCATTGTCGGAAAATATATTAATTATTCCTTTTCAAAAATAATAAAATTATTAAAATATAAATTTTTATAATTTTAGAATATTAGAATTATAAATGCCATATAATTTATCACTTCTGTCGTCTGGTCTTAAGCACATACCCTAATTTTTTTACCAGCTACAACGCTCATTCAGGCATTGTTACGACACTAATAGGATCCCATTTTCCTTTTTAAACGGAACTCTAAAAATTATACATATCACCTTGGATTTAGTGGTTGATAACATTTTTTTAGAAATTTTTCCTCATTTCTTAAACAAAATGATTCTTGCACTCATACATGTTCCAAAGTACTGTAACTAATGATATAAAATTTCCATTATTCTAACGAACTTTTAGAAACTTTAGTTACTCAGCGCACGATTCCACTGCGCCATAGCATAAGCCTATACCAAGTTTTCTCCCTATATATGTATACCTATAGTATACCATTTTAGGGCATAAAAAAGTTCATAAAACAAAATTAATGCGCCATTTCAAAGAGGCTTTATTTCTTGTTTTTCTTTGGTAATATAATTTTATTATCGTGATAAGGTACCAGTTTATTTCGCTCTTTACGTTCGTTAAACGCGAAATTGTTATTCTAATGATAGAAAAGCGCTTGGCGAGACATCGAATCTACAATCTTGAAAAAAATTTCCCTTTCTTCTATCTTGATTTATTTCTGTTTTTTTTTGAGCAAGTATTTCATTGAGTGCGTTGTTGAACAACATGGCCTTTCATTGAAATGTGAAACGGACAGAAATTAAGCCAAGTTGAAAAAGTCATAAATTTGAGAAAGAATCTTTAACTGTTGCCAGAGAGGAAGAATGAGGAGAATAAAAAAGGAGGGGAGAAGAAAGTGGGGGGGGGGTGGAGATTTATATTAATTGACTTCACTTGATATAAAACAATTTGTGCCATGACTTAACTTATTACAAAACTAATTCCAAATGATTTAATTGGGTTTAATAAATATAAATGATATCCTCTTTTTGTTCTTTTAGAAATCGTTCGTTTCCTTTGATAATTCCTAATAAATCTTTTTTTCTTCAGTCGGTTGTTGAGATTATCCGCACTTTACTTAAGAGAGTAAAAAAAAATTCACAAAGGTGAAACAGAGTACCTTTCTCTTTTATAAGATTTTCTGATTCTAAATTGGACGTTTTAAAGCTTTTATCGGGTAAATAAACAACATTTCGCTGTTAAATTCAATCATTTACCGTCTACTAATTAACCTAATTTGTAAAACATTATGTTAAATAATTTGATGAATAGAAAATTAGTTTCAGATAACTATAGTAGTTTATCCCATGCTTCACTATAGTATCCTTAATCTAGAGCAGATTTTAGACAGTGTTTTGCAAAAGCAAACAATCATGAAACAAGCTAATACTCTAAGACAGTGTTCCACAAAGTGTGTGACGCGGCACACTGGTGTACCGTGGTCATTAGTTAGCGTGCCTCGGAAAAATGTCAAGTTTTGTGAAGATAGTGCTGAGAGTTATACGGGCAGCCTTATTAACGATTGCTCCAAATTTTGATCGCCTGTGCTCAGTTAAGCAAGCTCACTTTTCTTATTAAAAATCTTTTCATATTATATTGATTTTAATAATAAATAAATATTTAATAAACATTGGTTTTTTCTCTGGTGTACCTCTATAATTTCTTGACTTGGTAGGTGTACCTTGAACACAAAAAGTTTGCGGAACACTGGTCTAAGATTCCGACTTAGATCGACCTTCACCTATCGAGTTTCCTAATTAAATTAATATTTTGATAATATAATGTATTAATCAACAAAATTTGATAGGGTCGACATCCAATTTCCCTCCATAGCTATTTTTAATAAAAAATTAAAGTTGTTAATTTCATTACATAAATGTAGTTATAGAGTTTCCGGATTATATTACCAATCTAGAGTAAAATATGTATATAAAATGCCAAAGTTGAGTCGCCATCTTTTTTCCCTGCATAAGTCCAGGTAGACAAGGTATCAACAGGTAACTTCGAATTAGTATTTTGTAGTTATAGTGTTTCCTTTATTGTTATATATTAAATATAGATAATTTTATTGCTAATTAATTAATTAATTTTTATTTATTTTTATTTTATGTTATTTTTTATCAAAAATAGCTATGCAGGGAAATTGGATGTCGACCCTATCTAGTTTTGTTTATTATTATATTATCAAATTATTAATTTCATCATGAAACTTGATAGGTGAAGGTCGGGATCTTGTACTATTAAGCAATATATAGATTTTAAATGAAAGTCAGGCGTCGAGTTGATGTAAATTAATTCACTTATCAACCTCATAAAATTAAAGATTTTCAGATAGCTGATGTGATTTAAATTGATAGAAAATTCTTTAAATTTATTGACTTTAAAATGTTTAGTAAAATTTAAATTTTTGATATCTCGAAATCGATTAGGTAGTTGTATTTTCTGAAATAGTTTCTATAATTTTACACTACTGAAGTTTATATTTTCATAGCATCTTTTCTTTCTCTAAAAACCTTTTCAGTCATTATTTTATTCTACAATGAGTCAAAATCATTTTTGTCATCTAAAAATTTCACAAATATTTCAAACTAATATAAATATAATACAGATTGAAAATAGTCTTGACTTTTTAAAATTTTAAGCGATGCACTGCATCCACAGCATCTACAGGTACCTACTTATTAAAAAAATAATTCCAAATGATTTAATTGGGTTTAATAAATATGATTTTTTCTTCTCTTGGAAATCATTCGTTTCCTTTCTTTTTTTGTCAGTCGGTTGTTGAGATTATCCGCACTTAACTCGTCGGGGCGGGCTCGGTCAGAGTCGAGGCCATCACACTCTCGTGGAAGGGAGTGTGGTGGCATAAAGCGGTGGAGTCCCTCATCGCCCTGGGTATATCCCAAAAAATAATAAACAATTTGACATATAGGGTGATGAGGGGATCTCTCCTTAATTTTTACACTTTCAGCAGAAGAACATATAGAGCGGGTGGCGTATGATTATTTTTGTAAATACAAAAAAAGAAATGTGAAATGTGAGTCAGGATTAATCCTGGCTCTCTCAGCCACCCACTCTGAATCTGAATTAATTTGTTCTGAAGCTGAAAGTGTGAAAGATTTGTAAATAAATTTGTGTAATGTTCTTTTGTCTTTGTAAGAGGCGGCCCGCTCTTCGGAGGTCCAATAAACAAAATATAAGACTGTAAAAAAAAAACACAAAGGTGAAACAGAGTACATTTCTCTTTTATAAGAATTTCTGATTCCAAATTGGACGTTTTAAAGCTTTTATCGGGTAAATAAACAACATTTCTGTGTTAAATTTAATCATTTACCGACTACTAATTAACCTAATTTGTAAAACGTTAATTAATTGGATGAATAGAAAATTAGTAACAGATAACTGTACTAGTTTAGTAATGGAAAAAATTATATAAATATACTAGAGGGTACAGGTGTATAAAGACAATCTCATGTCGTATTTAAGCAACAACATTTCGGTGTTAAATTCAAACCTTTCCTGGCTGCTAATTAACCTAATTTGTAAAATATTCTGTTAGCTAATTGTATAAATATAAAATTAACTACATATAGGTGCATTAGTTTACATACATGTTATATAAAAGTAGTCTTATTTCAATAAGATGACAGTATAAAAATGTATTATTTATAAATAAAAAATTTGTCCGAAAGATGTCAGTCTCAAAATTCAGTCTACAAAACCAGGTAATGGTGCTTATACAAATTTTGTAATACCTTTGTTATTATTTATCATATCTTGAAAAATAAGATGTCATTTTGTTTACAATAAAAAGGGTAATATTTTATCTAATAATACTAATTTTAATAAAATTAAAGATTAAAAAGTTATTCAAAATTAAAAATTTTAAATTACCGCCATTTTGAAAATTTTCAATATAAAATTTAGATACTTTTCCAAATAGTAGATAATGTAGTTAAGCACATGTCTACCAAATTTCATAAAGATAAATAGATCAGTTCTTAAGATAGACATTTTTCTTAAAAAAAAAAAAAAAAATGCCGTTTTTGGTCCTATGTTTATTGGAACTTTTCATCATAATTTTGATGTGGGGAATCACGCACTGTAGTCTTGGAACCCTTTTTCTAAACACCCTGTATATATCATAATATTTAGTGTGTGTTGATCAGAATCATCCTTTTTTTTTATAATATTCCTTTTAATATTAATTTTGATTATTGTATATTTTAATCCATAATTTATATCTATATGTTTATTCATGTATTTTCTGTATAGAACTAATGACCTAATGTTAATCGTAACAAGTTTATATTTTAAATAAAAAAAGAAAACAAAACTGCAATAGTTTATCCCATATGTTTCTCTTTGTGGTATCTGCAATCTAGAGGAGATACTTAAAATTGTTTACATTGCAAACAATCATGGAAGAATCTAATTCAGATGAGTTTACATTTTCTTTCAGATGTAATATCGAGCTGATGAGTTTAGTAGTAAAGTGCTTTAAGTTTAGTAGTTGAAGGCTTTAAGATTAAGTAATCAAGCGCTTTAATCACAAAGATGGTAGAGACTGAAAAACTTTAGGCTTTATTCAAATGTTGCTAGATTCTCCTAAGCTTATCTATAAATAAAAATTATAGACATTAAATACATATATAGAAAATAATTTAGTATCGAAATAATTTACACATTTATTTAAATCTTTATTGAAAAAATTATTTTGAAATGTAAATTTTTTGATATGGGTAATAAATAACATTTAGAAATTTTTTGATTATATATTTAATCTAGAAAAAAGATAGATCTATTAATATTATGTGATATTTAATATATTCATTTTATATTTAAATTAAATTAGGTAAATATTTAAAATCAAATTAGATTAGAAAGTGGGGGGTCAGATAGGCTAGGTCGGTAGCGCGTCATCCTGCTAACCAAGTGGACCCGGGGTTCGAATCCGACTCGAGGCATTCGGCTAAAATCTGACCCCCGGGATAGGGACAAATTTAAAAAATATATAGTATCGTAAAATGGCTTATGGTTAGATGAAGGCCAAAAGCCAAAAAAAAAAAAAAAAAAAAGATTAGAAAGTGCTGACCACCTACGGTAAAATTAAGAAACACTTGATCATCTATATTTAAATATTTAAAATAGATGTTTTTAAATTGTTGTTTGAATATTTAAATTTCAAACATTTTTTCTAACTGTCTGGATTTCAATCCAAATGTTAACTCAAGATCGGAAGGTCATAAGAAATTTGTTCTGGAGCAAAAATGTTTGCATTTCCATCCAGGAAGATCTAGAATGAACAAAAATTCGGCACAATTACATTTAAATTAAATTAGGTAAATATTTAAAAGCAAATTAGATTGGAAAGTGCTGACAACCTGCGGTTAAATTAAGAAATAATTGATCATCTATACTTAAATATTTAAAATGGATGATTTTGAATTTTGTTTGAATATTTAAATTTGAAAATTGTTTGCGCTATTATTTATCTTTTAAAAATAAACCACCAAAGCTTGAAAAGAGGCGAAAATTGAAAATCAATCAATCAGCTAAACATTTGAAAACAATATTGGAAGTGATTGTATTAGTCTTTGAATTGTAATATTTTTTAAGCAAAAATTCTTTGTATTAATTTTTATAAATGAGTTACAACTCAGGATAAAACTTCAACTGAGGCCAAATTAATGAATATATATATATATATATATATTTCCACACAATTGTTCTGATCTAATTGAAATTAAATCTCGCCTAATTAATTCACGACCTTGTTTTTGTAATTTTCGAATTCCGTTATGAGTGCCCGCAAATCGAATCAACCCTAATAACAACCCATATTAACACTTAATGATTCAATGTATAAGAAATTTGTTGTAATTATTAATCGATTATTCCGATTTCCCAAGTGCCCGTTAGTTAAATGATTCAATTATAATCCATTTTCTATCAAACTAATTGTTACTATTTACTTTTCAATTGTGTTATTCGAACAAATTATATTGATATTCACAAATAGAGTATAGAATCGTTCACCTTGTATTATTATTAATTTAAAATTATAATTACATATTAATAACATTCCACATGTAACAATTATTTATCGTAATCAAATATGCATGGTCCTAAAAGCTTTTAGTTTTTTTTCAGTTTTTACCTTTTTTTATTTTCATTAAATTTATATACGTATATACTTATATAATTAAATTTTCTATAATTAGAAATATGCAAATATATATTTCGTTTAAAATATATATATTGAAGTTGAAAACACGTCGCTATTTTACATTTTAATTAATGACAAAAGCGGACGCAATGTGAATGAATCAAAAGGGAACAGGTGTTTATTTTTATTTCCAAAGTTAAAAATTAAATCGACATTTGAATAGTCACTTTATTAATTAATATATAGATAGCGCGATAAGCAAATGAAGAGGATATTTAAATCGAACACTAATTGAAAAACTGTAATTTAATAGTGCTGCCTTTTACGCTTATATCTGAAACTACTTAATCGCCTAATTGCTAACAATGGGTGTTTTAGGATTTGAATTTTTAAATTTGAAATTGTTTTTTATTCTTGGTTAATTTTAAATCAATATAAAATACTACAATATATTAGAGATTTAATTTTGCAATTTTTACTGTATTTGTGTAAATTTTAAATAAATAAATAAATCTTTATTTCTCGACCTGCTTAGAGGCACAAGTCCTCGGTGGCTAGGTCCTCAAACATCAATACAATCTAGCTACAATACATTAATAAACATCAATACAAATTAATTACAACAATTTAACAAATAATAAACAAGTAAAAAAAAAAAAAATAGAAATGTATGATCATTAACAAATAACATGACCATAGATTTCCATCAAAAGACAAAAAGTAATTTAAAAATTCCGCGCAAAAACCCGATAAAAAAAAATTATAAATAAAAAATTAAAAATTTATAAACGGGAAAACTAAAATAATTTGAAAGTTTATTTTTTTTTAATTTGATTATTCAAAAAATAATTAAAAGAAATTTAAAAAATTAAATCGACATTTGAATCGTCACTTTAATAACATAATACATAGATAGCGAGATAAGCAAATGAAGGTGATATTTAAATCAAACAGTAATTGAAAAACTTTAATTGGATAGTGCTGCCTTTTACGCTTATATTTGAAACTACTTACGGTAATCGCCTAATTGCTAACAATGTGTGGTTTATGATTTGAATTTTTAAATTTGAAATTGTTTTTTATCCTTTATTATTTTTAAAATAAATATAAAATACTACAATAAATTAGAAATAATTATAAATTTTTACTGTATTTTTGCAAATTTATAATGAGGATAACTAAAATAATTTGAAAGTTTATTTTTTATAAATTTGATTATTCAAAAAATAACTAAAAGAAATTTGAAAAATTAAGTAGACTTTTGAATCGTCACTTTAATAATTAATACATAGATGGCGAGATGAAGGAAGGGGGGGGATTTAAATCAAACACTAATTGAAAAACTGTAATTGGATAGTGCTACCTTTTACGGTTATATCTGAAACTACTTAATCGCCTAATTGCTAACAATGTGTGATTTATGATTTGAATTTTTAAATTTGAAATCGTTTTTTATCCGTGATTATTTTTAAAATCAATGTAAAATACTACAATATATTAGAGATTATATTTTACATTTTTACTGTATTTTTATAAATCTATAATCAGGATAACTAAAATAATTTAAAAGTTTATTTTTTTTAATTTGATTATTCAAAAAATAACTAAAAGAAATTTGAAAAATTAAATTGACATTTGAATCGTCACTTTAATAATTAATACATAGATGGCGAGATAAGCAAATGAAGGGGATATTTAAATCAAACACTAATTGAAAAAGTGTAATTGAATAGTGCTACCTTTTACGTTTATTTCTGAAACTACTTAATGGCCTAATTGCTAAACAATGTGTGATTTATGATTTGAATTTTTAAATTTTAAATTGTTTTTTATCTTTTATTATTTTTAAAATCAATATAAAATACTACAATAGATTAGAAATAATTATAAATTTTTACTGCATTTTTGCAAATCTATAATCAGGATAACTAAAATAATTTGGAAAGTTTATTTTTTTTAATGTGATTATTTAAGAAATAACTAGGATGAATTTGAAATTTTTTTAAGTTTTTATTTAATTTTTAATTAATAACTATTTATTATGTATCTGTTTTAAAAATTATAGTTTAATGAAATTCATAAAATAATTATTACCATAATTTAATGTATATACCTATATTTAGGCATATTATTATATATTATGCAAGTATTATTATTTTTTTATTTTAAATTGACTGTAAAATATTCCAATTAAGCCATGAATTAAAAATTTATGTTTTTATGTATTTAGGTAGATATAAAATTCTAAAGGGGTGGTTATCATCATAATTTGTTAATAAAATTAAAATCGATATACCTATACCATAATATATTTTAATAAATTTACATAAAAGTTCAGATGGATAAATTTACATGCTTTTTCAGGATTATTTCAAGATTGAATGAAGTCTTATGTTATTAAACTTTTATTTTCCTTGTACTCTATATACTAATTTAATAACAAATATTCTATTAAAGGGTTTTCATCTCTAAACCAATTAAATAAATGTAATTTTTTGTTTCTAGAATTGAAATATAATTATTTAAATTTACTTTATAACTCAAAAAGAACATAAAGATGAGTTTAATTTACGCAAATATCCTGTTTAAATTGGATGTTGATAAAAGCAAGTCCACGGTGGTTGTAAAAAATAAGACTATAGAGGTTTTATTATTTTACATTTATTTGTTAAACCGACGTTTCGGAGATTTATTCTCTCCTTCTTCAGGGTAACAAAAGTCAATGAAAGTAGTTCAAAAAATAGTTACTTTCTGTCTCCTTTGTAAAGTAACTATTTTTTGAACTACTTTCATTGACTTTTTGTTACCTGAAGAAGGAAAATAAATCTCCGAAACAGTTTAATAACAAATGTAAAATAATAAAGCCTCTATAGTCTTATTTTTACAAAATACAACATCATTCATAATATACCAGTCCGTCTCCTAAAGAAATCTCTATCAATCCTGTTTAAACTCCCCTCTGTGATTAATGATATGAACGCATAGCGACAGAAATTAATGTTCAGGAAAACAACAATTTAAAATTTAAAATTTAAATTCATAATAATTAACTCTGATTTAATTTGTTTTATATTCTCGTTTTATTACCTTATCATTTTGAATAATTATCTAGGTAAAAGAAGAATAAGGAATTCATCCACAAGTAAATGCCGAGTTTGATCTTGATTTTACTTTTCCAGTACTATCTACAAAAAATAAAGCCGACTTCAAAAATTAAATGCAACAACAAAATAATAAGAGCTCCAATTCAAATAAAATGCACTAAAAGGTATAAAATAATTATCTATATTTAGTTACAACTAAACGAACGAAATATTAACATGAAATCACTTTTTGAAGTCGGTGCCAAAAATTTACATTTTATGAATCGAACTCGACGGATCTTACTTAATTCGTTTGGCGGGTATGCTTGCTTATATAGTTTGTTTAGCACCGACTTCAAAAGTGATTTCATGTTAATATTTCGTCGTTTAGTTGTAACTAAATTAGATAATTATTTTATAACTTTTAGTGCATTTTATTTGAATTTTGAGTTCTTATTATTTTATTTGTTGCATTTAATTTTTTGATGTCGGATTTTATTTTTTTTATAAAAATTATTTTTATTTTTCTCTTTTGAGTGATGTTATTAATAGTGACTTAATATAATACCTTGCATGCATCTGGTAAGAGAAAGCGCCGGGCGAATGAATCAGAAATTGATAATAAAATTCAATTCATAAATATAGAAGTTCTCTCGAAACGTTTGCGGGTTTTAAATGAATGTTTTAAGATTTTTTTTATAAAAGATTTTATTTATTATAATTTCGATTATTTGCTCATAAGAATTGGAGATTTATGTTATTTCGTATTTGAACATATCATCAGAACTTGTCCTAATTAATGTGGGACCACCCCTAAGTTGCCCCCTTTCCAATAAAAAAAGAATTATCGAAATCGGTCTACGTGGCAAAAAGTTCTTGCTGAACATACATAAAATAAATAAAAAGTTAGGTATCTTGACTATCTTGGAGCTCTATTGATCAAACGCAGAAAGAATCATTAAAATCGGTCCATAAACAAAAAAGTTATACTTGAACAAACATAACAAAAAAGTTCCAATACCAATGAAAAAATAATGGGACCAATCGGATACTACTGAACCCAATGCAAAAAAAATCATCAAAGACGGTTCACAATTGGCAAAGATATCAGGTAATATAGATACAAAAAAAAAAAAAAAAAATTCAGTCGAATGAGAACCTCCTTCTTTTTTGAAGTCGGTTAAAAATAGAATTTTATCTTACTATGCCCACTTCTTATAGAACTTTAATTTTTGATTCTGAGATTCAAAAAGACCTCATGTTTGGTCCAGCTAGAGTGCTTACTGGATTTTTAATGGGCATATATATATATATGAGCAGAGGGCGTAATATATATAGACCCGGCTGTCGAAGGAACCTTGCTACAAACTCCCATTCGTGCTCTCTTTTTTAGAGTGGCATAACACCCCTTTCCTCTTGAGCTGTCGATAAAGAAATCCTCTGCATTTTTCATCAGACGAAGACCGAGCGTATGCATTAGATAAAACGTGTCTTTGGCTGTGTTCCGACCCCGCCATTCCATTTCAATTTTTTTTTATTTTTTTTTAAATCTAAATCTAAATTGTGATTATTTTTTTACTTTATTGTAGAATAAAACTTTTTTTAAATTTAAGCTATAAAATAAAATTTGATAATTTTTTGTCGTTTCGTTTCATGTTACTCTATTTGCTAGATAGTAATACTCTTATCTATGTGAAAGATATTACTTTGCCGATGGTAATAGATTCAAATTTACAAGAAATCATAAGTTGGTGTCATCTATTAAATTCGATGGAATGGAATATTTTTAATTATATAAGACAACAATCTTTGGGTAAAATATTTTTACCCGTGTACATATGTCAGAGAGGTTCACATCCCGCAGTTGAGCCAGGTGGCCCGGATTGATGTTACTGGCACTCGGGTTCGATTCCCGAGAGGGTGAAACAACCCCTCTGACATATAATTAAAAATATTCCATTCCATCGAATTTAATAGATGACACAAACTTATGATTTCTTGTACTCTTATCTATGATAATACTAAAGATGAGAAGTTACCACCCGACCTCTTTTAAAAATAAGAGAAACTAATTTTAATTGTGAGTTGCGAAGATAGTTAAACAATTGAACCCATTTTGAGCGCAAAAATTGAGATCTAAAATATACTGAAAAGTTATTTATGGATTTAACGACTGATTAAGGGAATTGAAAATTAATAAAAATTTAATACTGAATCAACGACGTTTCTGTTCTTCCTTCAATATTTGATAGATGTAGAAATTCAATTCAATATTTAATAGATGTAGAAATAATTATATTCAATTCATATTTCTATAAATTTATATAATATATTTTTTAATCGATTTTAAAATGAATAATACGTTTAATTTTGATCTCTCTAAATGTCTAAATAAATGATAAATATTTTAATGATGAAATTATTTTTGAAAATATTATTTTCTATTAATCGAAACAAAAAATCATATGTTGAGTGCTGGATACACACAGACATATAGAGATATCTAACAGATAACAATTTTTTTGATAAATGGTAAAACTTTGCAAATTCTTGTAGTTTATACTGAGCTCACTTTGTAAGTATGTACTCCTGAATGTTAGGATTTCTGTGTCTGTGTCAATAATATTTAAAGGGTTGCAATTAATATTTTTATAAATGTAAATATTTCCTCTATATTAGTATCTAAATTTCTAACCACCCCATGTCGAGTTATTAGATAATTTGGAATAAAATATTTGAAGTTTAGTAACCCATTCTGGATTTATAAAATTATATGGAATTCTAGCTGAGTAAAATTCTACTCTTGTTTTGTTCTGTCCTGTAAATATTATATTTTTGATATTGTGTTTTATCTGATCAAAATTACTTTTCAGAAATTCTCCTCAGTTTCATGGCGTGATTTATTTCCAAATTGCTTTCTTTAGCTTCAACTTGTACTTCAACTTCAACTTCCTACTTGTAAAATCATAATCATTATAGTGGGTATCATATTTTAAATATTGTAGATAAATTATTTACTTTTACAGAATTGAGAACACCGTTTTCAATTCGAAATCTCAATTCTACCCCTCCCGGCGCGGAAATGAGCGCAGATTTTTATGGAAGTCCCTTAAGGTTGTGCAACCATCTTATTTTTCTTGCGCATCCTATGCCTAGCCTAATATATTTAAGGCGTAAACTCATACTAATTGAAAAGATTTTGTTTTGTCGAGAGTAGCAGAGTTGTTGATTCATGAACGAGAAATCAATTTAAGGTCTCATCTGCTTGATGCAAATAGACATTATACCAAATATAAATATGTGTAGCATATATATTAGGGATGTTGCGAATATTCGCATCCGCATCCGCAAATGCGGAGTTTCCGCATAGATTTGGACATCTGCATCCGCATCCGCATCCACAATAATCAATGCGGATGTTCATGCGGATGCGAAAGTAATACAAGTTGCGACAAGAAAGAAATTGGGCGGGGCCAGCGAATCGCACGTTACAATCTCCAATGGGAGCGAAAAAAATGGTGATAAGATCCGACGAGTTTGTTGTGGTGAATCATTTGTTTCTTGTAAATAAATCATTACGTGTTTGTTTACTTATCGTATAGATATGTATCGAGTGTTATTGTGATACAGTGATCATTGTGTGTAAATAATTCTTTATTGGGAAATCTTTATATTAGTCTTAGCTCAGCTTATTAAATTAAAATCGCCAGGTAAACACCATTATGTTACACCTGTAATACATTTTTATTGTAGCAAAAGTTTATCGTTTTATAACAATATTCTTTATTTTTCGCGAACAATTATTTAGTAGCGCGGGTTTAATTTACAAGCCTCTGCGTAACCGCCTTGAATCAGAAAAGGCGGCAATATTACTCTTTATTAAGTATAACGCTGCTATTTTTAACTTCACTTACTAATATGAAAATTAGTAAGTGACGTTAAAAAATAGGAGCATTATACTTAATACTAATTTTCATTAATAAAAATGTTAATAATTACTTTCTTATTGTTTTAATTCTTCATTCATATACTATATTGATATAAGATCTTAAACATCCGCATCCGCATCCTCATCCTCAGATGTGAGCCTTCAAAAATCCGCATCCGCATTTACATCCGCGGGTGTGAAAAAATCCGCATCCGCAACATCCCTGATATATATAACACTAGCACCTAGGATTTGATAACTGATTTTAGCTATATTTGGGGCTATGAATCTAAATATGAAATCAGTTTTTTGTTTTCTATCAGCTGTACTTTTTTTAGATATATTCACTTTTCTATCAAGGATTCGTTATCTTATACTACTATTTAAAACTCCCGTGCATTAGGAAGGCAGGTAAATTTTTTTCCTAGGTTGGTAGGACTGCCTAAAACATTTGCTAAACGTCTGTTTGTCAAAAGGTTTAATTATCTCCAAGTTACACGTGTTTTTTAACCGACTTCAAAAAAGGAGGAGGTTCTCTATTCGATTGAATTTTTTTTTTTTTTTTTTTTTTTTGTGCCTATGTTACCTCATATCTCCGCCAATTGTCAGCCGATTTTGAAAATTTTTTTTGCATTGGGTCCAGTCTAGCTTCCGATTGGTCCCATTTTTTTTCGATTTTTTTTCATAGGTATTAGACCTTTTTTATTAGGTTTGTTTAGGTTTGTTTAGACCTAACCTCTTTGTTTATGAACCGATTTCGATGGTTCTTTTTTTATCCGAAAGGGGGTGTCTTAGGGATGGTGTCATATTAATTTGGTCAAGTTCTGATGATATAATCACTATTAATAACATCACTAAAAAGAGAAAAATAAAAATTTTTAAGAAAAAAATAAAAACCGACTTCAAAAATTAAGTGCAACAAATATAAAAATACACTAAAAGGTATAAAATAATTATTATCTTATTTAGTTACAACTAAACGACGAAATATTAACACGAAATTACTTTTTGAAGTTGGTGCCAAACATATACCTTTTATGAATCGCACTCGACGGATCTTACTTAGTACGTTTGGCGGGTACGCTCGCTTATAGGTATAGTTTGTTTGGCACCGACTTTAAAAGTAATTTCGTGTTAATATGTCGTTCGTTCTAGTTACAATAAATAAGATAATAATTATTTTATACCTTTAGTGTATTTTTATATTTGTTGCACTTAATTTTTTGAAGTCGGTTTTTATTTTTTCTTAAAAATTTTTATGTAAACAACCAAAAAGTGAATTTTTCGATTTTTACAATGTGGGATTTTGTTGAGCAAAGAACTTGCATCAAATTTTGTTTGCGGATCGAATATTCTTATGCGAACACGTTGAGAATGTTGCGGAAGGCCTTTGGTGATCAAACTATGGCACAAAAAAACGTTTATAAGTGGTACAACGAGTTCAAAGAGGACCGAGAACGCGTTGAAGACGAATCGCGCTCTGGACGACCATCAACGTCTACCGACGAGGGCCACGTCCAAAAAATCAAAGATTTGGTGCATGAAAATCGTCGATTGACAATTAGAGATCTCGCTGATAGTGTTGCGTGAAGCTATTCGTCTGAAACGACCGGAATTATGGGCGAACAACTCTTGGTTCCTTCATAAGGATAATGCACCATGTCATACTGCATTGGTTCTTCGCGACTTTTTTGCCAAAAACTCGACTCATATCGTTCCGCAACCACCGTATTCGCCTGATTTGGCTCCGTGCGACTTCTGGCTATTCAGCAAACTCAAGAGGCCAATGCGGGGACGCCGTTTTGACACGATTGAGGAGATAAAAACCGAATCGAAGAAGGTCTTGAAGGCTATACCGGAAAATGACTATTCCAACTGTTTCGAGGACTGGAAAAATCGTTGGAAAAAGTGCGTTTTATAGAGCGGGGATTACTTTGAAGAGGATGAAATTGATTTGGAAGAATAAATAAAGAATTTACATTTTATAAACAAATTCACCTTACTTTTTGATCACAGTATTATATAAATTGAAAAAATAGATGCCAAAAAATATTATTTAAAAATCAAAATTACCACTAGACCACTGTTCATTGTTCAAGTTTCAAATCCAAATTGACTTTTTTTAAGGATATTTCTTTTTTCCTAATTTTTTTGAACTATTTTTAATAATATAATTTTATGGATCATGCATATGGTCGCGGTATCTAAGCTTTAAGTAATATATTTATGTACCTAATACAATTGTTATTACAGACATATAAGTTAATCCATTCTTAGTTGCTTTGCTTGCATTTCAATGAAATAAATTGAGGTTATGTCTGCAGATTGAAAGGCTTTTCGAAGTTTATATCTTCATTTACTTGCATAACTGTACCTCTTCAGAATGCAATCCATTCTCTACTAATACAAAACCATATCCCTTTTTCATATTCCTACTTATCTCCCACTAAGGTTTATGAATAGATTCGTTGGGATGAAATAAATAACCAACTCTAGCGCAATCCCCTGATTTAAAGAATATAAATCATAAAATTATATTTGGGTCATAAAAAACGAAAAGAGAATCTTACTATTTTTTCACCCAAGGTAGTAAAATGTATCACTAACTTATTTTACGAGATGATATTATTTTTGATTTATTCACACACACACACACAGCACACATCTGTGGGTGTATCCAGCACTCAACATATGATTTTTTGTTTCGATTAATAGAAAATAATATTTTCAAAAAACATTTCATCATTAAAATATTTATCATTTATTTAGACATTTAGAGAGATCAAAATTAAACGTATTATTCATTTTAAAATCTATTAAAAAATATATTTTATAAAGTTATAGAAATATGAATGTATGAATGTTTTATTATGAAAAATGAACATTTCAAATCCACTAAATGATATGATCAATTCATAAAATATGAAATTTCATAATTATACATAATGTACCAAATAATATTAAACATGAGATATAGCAGATATTTGAAACATACATTTGTAAAAGGTTTTTGAAATATTAATCATTTTAAAAATAAACAAAAATAATACTTTTCCTTAGCCGAGGCGTCCACCGAACTGACATGACATGCAACATATATGCATCTTGAAGTTTAAAATATTGGATATCGGCGACTGAACTGACCTGTATAAACATTAGGGTGCTCCTTATTTTGGACCTTTTCCAATATTTACGCTGACAGGGGCTTATATGGTTCTAAATAAATAAAAAAAAATCCCCCAAGTTTCAAGTCTCTATCTCAATTTTAACCTAGTGCTACACAGCGATTAAGTTTGTCCGCCTACCTGGTGTAATGGTCAGCATAACTGGCTGGCAACCCGGAGGTCTCGGGTTCGATTCCCGGCTATACCCAGACATGTTTTCTGTAAGTGTAGGGTCTGGTAATAAAAATTAAGTGGGGGATAAATTTAACCTAATTTATCGCGCGGAGAATTTACCACTGCTCGAAGCCCTTAAAAAACTTAGTAAATTGGATTGTATCTAACTTTCTGAGATTTGGCTCGTGATTCCGGCTTCTTTCCTTCTACTCTGTTCTTTTTACGGATGGAGGGGATATCCCATACAGGCCTTTAAGGGATGGACCTTCTGGCGTATCTCCTTCTCACATCAATATCATTAAAAAAAGTTTCCCATCTAAATAAGATGGGGTTTTTGGCATTTAACAATCAATGTTTTATTCCGGCCAAAGTAATTGTTTAAAAAATTTGAAACTCTGTAGACTTTATTAATATAATAGTAGGGATCCTCAGAATTTTTACAGATTTTTAGCTATTATAATTTTGGAATCTATAACATACTAATACTAAGATATAGCAGTATTTTATCTAGATGTAACTCCAAAATTGTAATAGCTAATAATTTCTAAAAATTCTTAATGATAGCTACTATTATAAGGATAAAGTCTACAGAGTTTCGAGTTTTGAACCATTACTTTGACCGGAATAAAAATTGATGGTTCAATACCAAAACTCATGTTATTTAAATAGGAAACTTAGCGTGTAGCACTAGGTTAAAATTGAGATAGAGACTTGAAACTTGAGTGATATTTCTTTTTATTTATTTCTAACCATATGAGCCACTGTCAGCGTAAATATTCGAAAATATCCAAAATAAGGAGCACCCTAATAAACATGTTACACTGAGTGGGTTATGCTCCACTTTATGTCAGATATCACTAGTAGCTTTATTTTTTTACATCGTTCTATTTACTTTATAGAAAATGACATAGAGCAACTTCAACTTTTTTCATTAGCAATCCTATTTTGAATGAGAAATTTTTTGCTACCCTATATTATATGTATAGATATATGGCATATCTAAACCAGTGCTTGGTCGCGAATGAAAAAAGTTTAAGAAACGCTGGTATAAACCATCATTTTTACTAACAAATCATAAATAAATTTATTTTAAATCATTTTAAATTGATTTTAAAAATAATCAAGGAAAAATAACAATTTCAAATTTAAAAATTCAAATAAAAAATCACTCATTGTTTAGCAATTAGGCGATCAAGTAGTTTCAGATATAACCGTAACAGGCAGCACTATCCAATTACATTTTTCAATTGGTGTTTGATATAAATGCTTATCTGTCAGTTTATTAATTAATACATAGATGACACGATAAGCGAATGAGGATATTTAAATCAAATACTAATTGAAAATCCATAGTTCTGCTTGTTATCTATATCAGAAACTACGTGATCGCTTAATTGCTAAGCAATGAGTGATTTTTTATTTGAATTTTTAAATTTAATTATTATTTTTCCTTCATTATTTTAAAATCAATATAAAATATTTTAATATATTAGAGATTTATTTTTATACATTGTTTTATTTACTTTGTTGAAATTTTTTGCCACCCTATATTATATAGATATATGGTATATCTAAACCAGTGCGTGGTCGCGAATGAAAAAAGTTTAAGAAGCCCTGTTATAAACGATAATTTTTACTACCAAATCGTAAATAAATTTATTTTAAATAATTTTAAAAATAATCAATGAAAAATTACAATTTCAAATTTAAAAATTCAAATCAATAATCACACATTGTTTAGCAATTAGGCGATCAATTAGTTTCATTTATAAACGTAACAGGCAGCACTATCCAATTACATTTTTCAATTAGTGATTGATATAAATGCTTATCGCGCCATCTGTCAGTTTATTAATTAATACATAGATGACATGATAAGCGAATGAAGATACTTAAATCAAATACTAATTGGAAATCTGTAATTGCATAGCGCTGTTTGTTACGCTTATATCAGAAACTACTTGATCGCTTACATTGCTAAACAATGAGTGATTGTTTATTTGAATTTTTAAATTTGAAATTGTTATTTTTCATTCATTATTTTTAAAATCAATAGAAAATACTATAATATATTAGAGATATAATTTGAAATTTTTGCTTGATGTATTTCTGTAAGCCTATAAATAGGATTCCTGTAAATCTATCTATCTATATCTATAAATACTGTGGAAATACATATACATACATATTCTCAGTCATGTGGTAGCATCCTAAAATACATGATTATTGTAGCACAAATAGGAATAATAATAGTTGAAGCTCTGTAATTTACAGTACTTACATATTAGGGTAAATTTTAGTAATCTAATTAGAATCTCGTATTAATAAAAGTTATTTCTTGTTTCAGGTATGTTCTGATGTCTACATTCTAAATACTGGTATATACCCACAATTACAAAGCGCTACATTGGTAAGTCTAGGCTTAAATTTTTAAAATCAAAATCAATTTATTAAACATAATAAATGGCTATTGTATTAAAATATCTATTTGAATTAAATAAAAGTTTTATTTATTTTAAATTTGATTTTTATTAAATATTAACTAATACCTACTTATGTACTTATTAGGTTAAATGAATAGTTTTTAGAGAAAAAATAAAAGATGAGATATTACATAAAAAGAGACTGAAAATAGAGGTGAAATTCAAAAGGCTCGAAGGGAAAGAGTGAGAGGAGGGGTAGATATAAATTTCACTCGAACATTATTATGATTTAGTTTTTGTGGGTGAAATGGTGCACAGTGTTAAAGAAAAAAAAATTAAAGGCTATTTACGTTCTTTTCAAAAAAGTCAAATTTTTTCAATCATTTTTTTATTTGTCGAAAAGAATTCAAAAATAAATTTGAGCTTGTTGTTGAAATTAATTAGAATATTATAAAAGTAATCAATTAAGTTAAATATAAAGAAATGAGTATCTATTTGAGAAAGAAAGATTGAACTTTTTTCTAAAATCACCTTGCGATTTTAGTCAATTTATTACCGAAAATGAATTTGGGTCGTGACAAAGATTTTAATAGATATGTTTATATTGCATGTAGAGAGGTCTTGTCCCCTCGGGAGTCGAGCCAAGACCACTAGTACTCACTTCGTTGGCCGGAAAGCATATTAGTGCTTGGGTTCGACTCCCGAGGAAGAATATCGCTAACTGTCATTAAAATCTTTACGGCCTATTTTCGGTAATAAATATATGAGATATTTATTTCTTTGAATAATCTGGAATTGGAAGAACAAAGATATCCTACACATAAGTGTGTTTGTCACAAAATAAATTTCCAATTTGTATCTTATTTAGTTAACGATCTACAATGCTCTGTCTTTCAGTCAGAGGAATTTAGTTTCTAGTGACACTAAGTCCCGGTATTTCAATGTCCGTTTAACAGTTGATCCGAAGAATAATCTCTGAAATCTTAAACGCTGCTTTGGGTGGCGATCGACTTTTTAATCCTAAGATTAAGATTGGTTCGCATGGCAGCCACCAGGCGCATAACTAACAAATATAAATTTTGTTAACCTCAAAATTTCAAATATATTTTTATATTTTAGTTTGATTTTTTCAGCTGCTGATTGCCAAATCGATATTTCACCAATTCTTCCGTTTATTAAAAATATGATTCAGAACACGAGATGAAAAAATTTTAATTTAAAAAAGGCGCTAGAAACTTGAAAAGTTTGAAACCCTGGCCTAGTGAACAAAGGCCCTAATAGAGTATTTTCCTTTTATGGCAGAACACTAAGAACCGGATTATATGTATGTGAAATCGAGATGAAGAGTGCGTGTCATCTGATTGGCACCCGGTCCGGCACTTAATGAATACTAAAGTTTGACCGTCTGTCAACTTAACAAAGACTTTACAAACCGACATACCACTGTCTCTAAAAAATCCTTGTCTTAAGTATAGAAGTATATAAAAGATCAGACGTATTCTCCTTTTAAAAGAGTTCTTTGTTTTAAATAAAAATTAGCCAGGTGGTAAAAAGTATAATCTACTTTTTCAGAGTTTTAATTAAACTAAGGTAAATTTTTCAAAAAACTAATTAATATATAAGCTCAAGTAGAAAAGGAATGGAAACGTGAGAGAGAAAGTGAGACAGAGATAGAAAAAGCGGAATATATATCTTTGTTAGTTTAACTGAATGGAGTGTGCCATTAACGGACGTAATTTACTGAATGTCATAAAGTAAATATGAAGGCATATTAAAACAAATTCGGTCTTTGTGTTGTTGGGATGAAGGCAATTTCGGCAGCGAAACAGTGTTTGTAACGCTATGCTCTTAACGTAGAAAGACAGAATAGGTTGGGTACGAGGGTTAAAAACAGCCGCCCGCCCTATGGAACCCATCCCCAAGCATCCGCCCTATGGAACCCACCCACCCAGCCACCCTTCAAGTCATTCAATTAACTATTTGAATGACAAAGAACGGTTTAAATGAGTTTGCCATCTTGGCCGCTTCTCCTTAAATAATACCCCATCGCTTTCTTCTCGGAAAAAAGGGGCGGGTGGGATCCTAATAAGAAGAAACGTTCTTTTACTTGGCCATCAATCGATCGCCAAAAATAAAGGGTGGATTTTTTTCTGTTGTCGTGATGATTCCATTCGATATTAGAGATTTAATAAGAAAAAAGGGCGTATTGACACGTTGAATACACCTGCTTCGTTGGAGGAGATTAGTATCGGAATGCTTAGGGGAGGGAATGACGGGTTCAATAATATCGAGACAGCCCCTTCAAGGTGGAAAGCATTGTCTGAAAACCCATAAAACGTCTTACACATATTATAGAGAATAGATTGGGAAGCTTTTGTTATATTATTGAGCTCAAAGTCGCTTCAAATTTACTCATTCTTATGTTGCAGTAAAAACCCGTTTTTTAGTAAGAATGGGTTCTTACTAGTTAAAACGCGTTTCTCTGAATAACTTTATGGCAACTAGAATTTGATTTAGAGTTTGGTTCAAAGGTCTATAACCTTCATTTTTGACCTTTTGCCTCATTTTGGGTGTTTATTTTATAAATTTTTAAACGAAAATGTCAAAATTACATCTCTACAATTTTGCTTCCAATGAGGATGTAAATATTTGAAAATAAACACCCAAAATGAACCGGAAGGGTCAAAATGAAGATTCTAGACCTGACAAACTCTGAAATCCAATCTAGTTCATAAAGTATGAAAACGAGTTTTTAACGTAGGCCCGTTCTTACAAAACGGGTTTTTATTGTAACTTTTATATATAGAGAAATATGATGTTTACTTTGTATACCTACATAGTTTGTATTTTAACTTGTTCTAAGGGAGTTGACCCCCTAAACGATTACAATCAGATTTTTTAAATTTTGGAAATTTATAAATATTTATGAAAAAAAATCCTTGCAAAATTTCATGAAATTCTGAACGCTCCTTCCGAATATAATCAATTTATAAATTAACACACATATCCTTATATAGTGATCGAATTATTCAAAAATTATATTTAAGGACGTTCCTTAATAAATTGATTTTCTTGCAATCCTTTTAAAACTTTGAATACACATATTTATAAGTGTCCTTTATACTTAAAAATTTTTTCAATAGTTCTTTCAGCACCAAATTTGTAAATATTGACCATTGATATTTGCATATTTCACACGCGAACCCTATCCCGATTGATGTTAAAGCGACTCTTTCTTTAAATAACAATCGTAATTTTCTTGAAATTATTTTGAAAAACTGAGAATCATTAACTGAAGATATAACAAATATTTTCCTGTTAAAATAATTGTATCAAGTGGTATTCGTTTTGTATGAAAAATGTTAAAAGTTAGGTACTTTTGATGGTTTTTATTTTTTTTCGCATGGCAAGGAAGAGATGGCGACTTGGCAACGTTGAACTAAAATCACTCAATTTTTCCATATCTATAAAAAATCTTCTTCAGCTAGCGCATTTGAGAGTTTTACCTAATTCTCTCAACCTAACTATACGGTTCCCATCTGGAATTTTGCATTGAGCTGTTTACTGAAGTCATTTTTTTCTTTGTCTTTTAGCGTCGGTAAGTATGCAATGTACAAAAAAAGAACAAAAGAGACAGGAATACATCAAAATTAACCAAGAAAACCTAGAAGGAGTTAAGGAATTCCGCTACCTAGGAAGTAAAATAACATGGGATGGGAGGAGCGAAAACGAAATTAAATCAAGAATTGTCCAAGCAAAAATGGGGTTTAATTCAAAACAAAAACTACTATGCTCCTCCTCAATCAGCTTAGAAAACAGGAAGCTGCTATTGAAGACATATGTATGGAGCATAGCCATGTACAGGTGTGAAACCTGGACAATTAGAGAAGCGGAGAGAAAGAGATTAGAGGCTTTCGAAATGTGGTGCTACAGAAGAATGATGAATATCAAATGGATGGATAAAATTACAAATGAAGAAGTTCTTGGAAGAATCGGAGAAAGAAGAACCTTGTGGAAGAGTCTGAAGAAGAGAAGAGGTCAGATGATGGGGCACACACTGAGACATGGGGGACTGCTTAGGGATATCTTGGAGGGAGAGGTGGGAAAGAAAATGGGAAGGGGAAGACCCAGATTAGAACATTTCAACCAAATAATTGGGGATATGGGATGCCAGACATTTAGAGAGGTCAAAAAGCTGTCGGAGGACAGAGTCGAGTGGAGACGGATTGTTGCATCAAACCAGTCTTAGGACTGTATACTCAATGATGATGATGAAGTATGCAATGTTGCCAGATCCGAGAAACGACGCAGTGAAAATATTTTTGCCTTTCTGTGCATGTGAGAGTAGGGGAAATAGCGAACTGTATCTGAGTTATATTAGGGAACGTCCTTAATAACAATGAAAATCCGTTGAAATTTTAGGTACTCTCTCTTTAAGTATTGCCGGAACTGTGTATGAAAATTCAAAGAGATTCGTAAGCTGATTCATCGATAAAAATTAATAAAGTCAAGAAAAATGATTTCTTTTGAAAACACCTCAAATTCACTGTTGAAACCTGACAACATGTGTAGATAAACTTTTTCCGTCACTCTATTATTCCTAACTTATTGGAATTCGTATCTTATTCCAAATTAATGATTTATGATGTAATTGATATTTTGTATTTCGTTACTCAAACAATTCTAATTGTCCACCCCTGAGCGTAGAAGAAAATAATTATAGTTCGCATTTCCGCCTCAGAACGGATATTACCCGAGGTCCTGACTATATGTATAATACAACACTGACCATTCTCTGTCTGCTCATTTCGAGCACATTAGTCCTTTATTCTCTAGGGATCCTTTAATGAGGAATGTTGGTAGATGTGAATTGATTATTCGGCTGCCATTTCCGCTTCCTCTTTATTAGTTTCATTATTTCAATAAAATAAATAATTTTGTAAAACAGATATATTTTAAATTTATATAAAAATGATTTATATCCTAATATATAATTTAATTGAACTAAATATATAAGCATTCAAAAGCCACTTTGACATGATTCGAAAAATGGCGGCCGTTTGTTCAATCCATCATCAAATAAATTAAAAAAAAATGTTTTTTAAATAATTAAAAAAATAGTAAAATAAATTACTATATGATGGTGCTAGAAATCAATTTGAGATTTTAAGATTGAAATATTCGAAGTTAATTAGAAAATAGGTATATGTCGAGTAGAAAAATTCGATGTAAGATCGTCCTAAAATCGACTGCTAATTAAAAAATACAAAATTTAAAAGTTAATTAAATAATCTATTTAATTAGGAGTCAGCATGGTCGAGTGGTTAAAGTGTATACCTTCTAATTCAGGAATATTCAGGTTTTTGACTTTTTTATACATCTTTTTAGATTTATGCAGGAAAGAAATTGTCAATCCTTCTTCTTCTTCTTTCTTTTCACGATGCGGGGACCAACCCAGCCCTTTAGAGGATGCAAATTTTTGGTGTAACTCCTTCTCTTAACATTTTCATTAAAAAAAAATCAAGCTAAAGAGGGTTCAAGCCCGACTTGCTGCAAATATTTGACCTGCTATAATTTGATTCCTTCAGGTGAAGGCAAAGGGAAACCACCCCTGTGAAAAATTTCCTCAGGAAAATTACAATAATGGATACTCTACATAGTAATCGCCGACGCTCGGAATCGAGTATGGCACTCGAGGGGTGATCTGCGATTGGAAGTAGGTGTACACCTCTTTGGAAGTATTTTGGAAGTATTTGGAAATATATGGAAGTACTTGGAAATATTTGGAAGTACTTGGAAATATTTGGAAGTACTTGGAAATATTTAAAGTACTTGGAAATATTTGGAAGTACTTGGGAATATTTGGAAGTGCTTGGAAATATTTGGAAGTACAAGTGGAAGTAGGTGTACAGCATTTAGGTCGCGGTTCACCCCTCGATGGCACTTAAAGAAGAAGATTTTTATCTATTTAATGCAAGATGGCACCAGTAAAAATTGTAGAATTGATAATTTAAATCTCCTATGTTAATAAGATAATAGGTACATTACAACAAATTAAGACAATTAAAATTGAATTAAATTTGAAAAATTTCAATGCCTGGTGCACTGATGGTTTCAAACTGAACGCAATAGATAACTACGAATTGCTAAACGTTGATAATATTAGTGACTTGGGTGTGATCTTCAATAGTAAATTGATATTCGTCCCACATATAAATAACATTGTTAGTAAAGCTCGTAAAACCTTGGATTTCATCACGCGGATAAACTCATCCTTTCGAAACATAAATGCCCTGAAATTCTTGTTTGTTGCTCTCGTGAGAAGTAAACTTAAATACTGCAGTGTAATATGGAACCCCTACTATGGGGTACATAAGGCATCTTTGGAAAGGGTATAGCATAAATTTTTGAGGAGTGTTAATTATAAACTAGGCATAAGTATAAATAACTTGAATTATGACTATCTAATTTCACAACTGAAACTCAACACACTGGAACCACGACGTGATTACCATGACATGTCCTTCCTGCTTAAACTTATTTCTGGGAAAATCGTATGTCCAAAAATTCCATCTAGGCTAAATTTTAGAATCCCATCACATAACACGAGATCCCAAGATATGTTTGTAGTTTTACATCACTCGACCAACTTCGGTAAAACCAACGCCATTGACAGAATTCAAACACTAGCAAATAAATACTCGACCAATCTTGACCTTTCCAGCACAACACCTCAGCAACTTAAAAAAAAATCATCTTATAAATCATTAGTCACATTCTAAAAACCAATTCAGTGTAATAAGTTTTTTTTTTTATACCTACCTCTTGTATTATATCTATATTGTTTTAATATTGTATCCTGTAAATGTTTCTTTTTCTGTATTGGACATCTTGTCCTTAAAACTAGCTAAACCAGCTAAATTAATAAATAAGATTGACCCATTAAGAATTGCAGAATTCAAAATTCAAACCTCCATTGTTAATCAAATAATATTATTACAACAAATTAATGCAAGATGGGGCTAGAAGCAATTGCAATTATATAAATTCAAATTTCTCAAATTAAATATATACCATATACCACAACTTTAAATCAACAAATATGAAATTTAAAGATCTAAAGCCACGGATCTAAACTTGTGAGCTGAACCACTCATGAGCCGCTCATGGAGAAAAGTGGGTGCCCGAGCCATCATGGATCGTGAGCCCATGGCTGCCATGATTTGAAACACGTACACACTTGCAAACGCCACTTTTGCCATCCAAATTGACAGTGAGCAATCCTATGAGCTAGCCGGAAAAAACGGAATCCAGCCAGAAACAATGACTCAAGGTCGGCTCAAACTCTGTTCAGGACACAGAGTTAAGGGTTACATCAGGGGAGGGATTAGTTAAAACTACTCGATTTTTAATTTTTATTAAGCCACTTTCGATTTCAGCTTCTAATGTGTTGGAACAATCGTCACAAGCTACTTTTGGTTTGATTCTTTTGACGATTGCTCCAGCTATATAGGCTATAATTTCTTTTGTATTTGTAATTAAAATTTGAGGGGAAAAAACATATGAATGATCATCGTGAAAGGGAGTTCTCATTATAATCTTCATATCTATAGCCCCTAGTGGTAAATTTCAATGTTTTTTTCCAATGATAATTGACGCTGCGATTTATTTGTTGGTCTGTTTCCACAGTGTAGGCTACACAGCAAACCATTTTTTAATTAAATTCACTTATAATCGAAGGAGACAATAAAAGAGTGTGTCTTCTGCTGGAATTATAAATTTTATTTATTTATAACGAGACTATAGTTTCGAGGGCTTTGCCCTCTTCATCAGTCTATTACAATGTATTCACAGGAATTGATTTATGAATGAAAGTTTTACATTTTTCATGTGTTAAGGTTGTGTTACCTTAACACATGAAAAATGTAAAACTTTCATTCATAAATTAATTCCTGTGATAATTGTAATAGACTTGAAGAGGGCAAAGCCCTCGAACTATAGTCTCGTATAAATAAATAAAATTTATAATTCCAACAGAAGACACACTCTTTTATTGTCTCCTTCAATATATAAAAATTCTGCTACTCTCGGCAAAAACTTTCAATTCACTTATAATCGTATCAACACAATGATGTCTGTGGGTTATCCAATATGGCGGAGTCGTCTGCTAGAGAGCTTCACTTTTTCAATCTGACACTCCCTCTGTTAACTCTGTGGCTCAGACCCCATCCACACTTGCGACACTTGCTATGTAAGCGAAATGTATCCGCGGCTTAATAATATAATAAAAACAATATTAGAAGCTCCGCTTTGTCCTCACTCGTACTTTTCACTTTATTTTTCTGCTTAAAAAAAAAAGAAATTAATTTTAAAATAAATAAATTTGAGAATCCGTTCAATTGAAAAAACCCTTTATTTATTTGACTTTTTTGTTCAAGTAGGTATACTTTTGTATCACATCTGTATCAATAAGTCTAAAAAGTATCTGTAGCTCAGTTTCTATTGAAAAAACAAAACATAACAGGTAAATTGGCCGTCAAATAATTTTCTTTAGTTCATTCATCGGCAGTTAGACCGCAGCGCCCTTTTTATTTCTATTTATTTATTTATTTATTTTTACCCAACTTGTTCAAAGTTAAATATTAAACCCATTTACAGTGTGTGTGTACTATTTGAACACCGCGATGTTTTTTTGTTATCATCATATCTATTAAAAAAATCTGATCGTTATTTCTTTTTGCTTGGTTTTATACACTATATATATATATATATATATATGATATATACTTGGAGTTTAATTAATTACACGCGTTCTCTCTTTCTCTCTCCACTATGAAAATTAAATTTTTTTAATCAAGTTTGAAGAGCAACTCAGAAGAGGGAATGATTTTTTTTTTTACGAATATTCTTTTTTTTCGTTTACGTTATTATCATAAAGGATATATATTTCAAGATAGAGAAACAAGCTTTTACTATAAATAGAGAATATATTATTATATTATTAGGTAATTGGTAAATTTAGTAATTGCTGCAATGGAATATTAAGAATGACAGCTACATTCCCGACTAAAACAATAAACCTGTATAGATAAGTACAAACAGTCCACCTTGTATTTAAGCTCAACAAATATAGATATTGGTTAACTATCGACCTATATATTTATTCACATAGATTAAACCCTAGGACGCAATGAATAGAATTGAAGCCTTAGGTATTTCCTACATAATACCATTATCAAAACAATATATATTTACCGTTGATAAGATTTTATTTTTACCTTCATCTGTTGTTTGTCCGCGATTGAAAGTAGGTGTACACCTCTTTGAAAGTATTTTGGAAGTACTTGGAAATATTTGGGAGCACTTGGAAATATTTGGAAGTACCTGGAAATATTTGGAAGTACTTGGAAATATTTGGAAGTACTTGGAAATATTTGAAAGTACTTGGAAATATTCGGAAGTACTTGGAAATATTTGGAAGTACTTGGAAATATTTGGAAGTACTTGGAAATATTTGGAATTACTTGGAAATATTTGGAATTACTTGGAAATATTTGGAAGTACTTGAAAATATTTGGAAGTACTTGGAAATATTTGTAAGTACAAGTGGAAGTAGGTGTACAGCATATTAGGTCGCGGTTCACCCCTTGGTTTTTACGTGATCATATTATCACGGTAGGCCTTTTTTTGGCTTTTCGGTCTTTCTAGCCATAAGCCAATTTATGATACTAATTATTTTTTATTAAATTTGTCTCTATCGCCCCCGGGGTCAGGTTTTATTCGGATGCCTCGAGCCGGGTTCGAACCCGGGTCCACTTGGTTAGCAGGCTGACATGCTAACCCCTAGCCTGTTATTAAAAATGTTTCGTGGATTCTAATTAACTGTTTATTTATTCAATAAATTTTACAACAATTAAAAACTAAAGAATATAAATCTTAATTATTACATCAAATCCCCCTTTTAAGATTTATATCTTTAACATTTTATTTTTTTACACAATAGTTAAATTTGTCTTGATATAAAGTTTTTATCAAAAAATCTGCATCCATTTCTTCAGATTTTACATGCTCTAGTTTAATATTTTCTTTCATAATTTCATCCTTAACAAAATAGTATTTTCTATTTATATGTTTTGTTCTTGATGTATTCTTCAATGATTTTATCCAATTGATAGCAGCAATACTGTCTGTTCTAAGCGTAACTGGAGAAATATTCAAACTTTTCAAATTTAATTCACTTAACAAATTCTGAATCCATTTCACATCGCATATGCCTTCTGAAATTGCTATCAATTCTGCCTCACACGTAGATAAAGCAACTAAATTCTGTTTTTTACTTTTCCAATTGATTAAACAATCAGCTATTTTCACAGTAAAACCAGAATATGATTTCGCGTCTTTTGTACTATTCCAGCTTGCATCAGTATATACGATAATGTCTTTTCCTGAAGGTTTAAACTTTAATGGATAGTTTGAAGTTCCTTTTATGTACCTATAGATTCTTTTCAAAGCTGTGAAATGTATTTGTCTTGGGTCGTTACTATATTGAGATAGTTTACTCACATTATAACTTATATCTGGTCTTGTTCCGGTTGATAGATACATAAGGGACCCAATCATTTCTTGATAAATAGTTTTGTCCACTTTGCTCGACTCTTCATAATTATCTAAGTCTTGATTTACACATCCAGGTGTTTTAACCGTATTCACATTTTCAAGTTCATATTTCTTAAGAATTTTAATTATGTATGATTCTTGACTCATTTCATATCCCCATTTTTCTTCTCTTATCCTTATATTTAAATAAGGTTCATCTACTTCTTTCATTTTCAATTCTATATATTTTGATAATTCAGTTGAGATTTCTTTTATAAAATTTTCACTTGTTCCTGCTATGATAATATCATCAACGTATAAACCAATTATAGCAAATTCATTATTTTTCTCAATTTTATACACACAAGGATCACTATCCATTCTTTTAAATTTGATATCTTTTAATATTTGATCTATTTTCCTATACCAACATCTTCCTGATTGCGGTAATCCGTAAAGACTCTTCAACAATTTACAAACCATATTTTCTTTTTTTTTCTCAATGAATCCTTTAGGTTGTTCCATATACGTTATCTCTTCTAAGTCTCCATATAAATAAGCAGTTTTCACATCAAAAGTTCTTATTTTTAATTTCAATTGTGCCGCTAATGCTATTATAATTCATAGACTTTCTATTCCTATAACAGGTGAAAAAGATTCCGCATAATCAACCCCCAGTTTTTGATTACAACCCATTGCAACTAATCTTGCTTTCTTTTTATATCTTCCGTCGGTAAGTTCTTTTAAATTGAAAACCCATTTGTTTTTTATAACTTTCATCTCATTATTTCTTTCAACTAGTTCCCATACTTTATGTTGCTCCAAAGATTTCATTTCTTCCTTCATAGCTTGAAGCCATTCTTCTTTTCCTTCAATTTTCATTACATCTTCATAATTTTCCGGCACTATTTCTTCATTTAAAATTACTGTTTCCGCCCTATTTTTTTCTTTTATGCGATTTGATCTTCTTACTCCTTCCCTTTGCAATTTTTCTTCTTGTTCTTCTAAATGCCTTTTATGCCTTTCTTCTAAAATTTCTTTTGTTTCTCCCCTTTTTCGACCTCTCATTTTAAATTGAATTTCATCTTGATTTGGAAAATTTTCCTCTTCAACTTGATTCGTAATAAAATTTTTCTCTATTTTCTTCTCCATTTAGATCTATGTTAACCAAATCTTCATTATTTGTTTGATGAATTTTATCATTTAAAATAACTTCAATATTTTCTTGATTTAATTTTTCAGTTTTGCTTTCTTCATATGTTTGAATTGGATAAAAATCTTCATAGTTATTATTATTTAATTCTATCGATAAAAATTCTCTACCTTTCTTTTCTTCACAAAATTTTACACTTCTTGTTTCTTTCACAATTTTATTAACAGGATCATATATTCGATATGCTTTTCTCTTTCTTGAGTAACCAATAAATATTCCTCTATTGGCCTTTGGAGAAAATTTATTACATCTTTGTTCTTTTGGAATAAACCAATAAACTAGACATCCAAACACTCTAAGATGGTTCACCGATGACGGTTTTCCATACCATTTTTCCAGAGGTGTTTTATAATTAATATGTTTGTTTGGTGTACAATTTTTTAAATATGCAGCTGTAGCTACGGCTATCTGTTCTTATGTTTTTGATTTTAAATCCAGTAGCTTTTTCATACCTTAATTTAAATTCCTTAAACTATTCAATCACTTCATCTTTTGTTTTTAAAAAATATACAAAATATCTCCTTGTAAAATCATCAATTAAAATGAAAAAATATCTTGCTCCTACAAGTGATGGTTTTTTCATTGGTCCACATAAGTCCATATGTAACAATTCCAATGGTTCTTTAATATGCAATTCATATGTGACCTGTTTAAAAGGTTTTTGTGTTAATTTGCCTCTTATACATGGATCACATAATTTTAAACTTTCAAAATTAATTTCAAAATTTATATCTTTCCTTTTAGCTAATTCTTTTAAATAATTTCCATTAATATGACCTAATCGTCTATGCCATAAATTAGTTTTATCATCATTATTTGTTTCGAAGCATAAATTATTTTCATTTAAATTGTTATTTTGTTTTTCTCTTATCATTTCTATTACATACATTCTTTCTTGAATTTTAGCTTTTCCGATTATATGATTACTTTCATCGTAAATGTTCGCTCCATTTTCATAAAATGTTACTTTATATCCTTTTCTGGTTAATTCGTATATTGATAACAGATTCGTTCTCAATTTTGGAACGTATAACACATTTTTTATAATAATTTTTTGATCTTCGTTGTCAACTTTTGTTTTACCTCTTATATCTCCCTTTGAACTTGCTTGTGTAACCATTTCTTCTTCAGCTAAGTATACTTCTGTTTCGCACTCGGTAATATTTTCCATCCATTCATTCGTACAAGTCATATGTGCAGTACATCCAGAATCCAAGCTCCAAAGTTGCGATTCTTCTTGTTGATTTAATTTATGTGTAGCCTGGTATCCTTTTTCCTTTTTATCTGGAAAATAGGAATTTTTATATAAAGGTTTGTCAAATTTCTTTATATTTCCTCCTTGATGAACTTCAAATAATTGTCTCGATTTATTAAATTGATTTTCTTTCCTAAACCAACAATTTTTAGAAATATGGTTTGGTTTGCCACATGTGTAACATTTTCTTTGTTTATTTTTATTATTTACCTTAAAGGCTTCTTCTTTTCCATTTATTTCATTATTTTGGTCTGGTTTGTATCTAATTCTTTGTTTCTCGAAGAATCTGTTGAATTTCTTCTAAAGAATGATCACGTTGAGTCCGTAAGATAGTTGCTATTTTCTCATATTTTAAATTAATTCCTCTAACAATATGAAAAGTTATCTCGCGCACAGAGAATTTGTGACCAAGTCCCGAAGCTCTAGATATTATATTTCTTCCTCTTGTAATATAATCATCCACCGATTCATTTGATCCCATTTTTATATTTTTCAATTCTAATCCTAAATCTATTATTTTATCTTCTTTATTTCCCGAATATATTCTTTTTAATTCTTCCCATATATTTTTAGCATTTACCTCTCCGATAAACATACCGGCTTGTTCGTTGGTTAGCGTATTTATTATTATACCGAAGGCTTCATCATTTTTTCATCCCATTCATTAAAATTTATATCATTTTTTTCTGGTTCTGGACCAAGGATTACACTTTTAAATAACTTCTTGGACCTTAAAATTGCACTCACCTTAAGTGCCCATATTTCATAATTTGACCCATTCAAAGGTTCAATTTTATATTGAATCAATGTTGTATCAGTCATCTTTTCTTTTGATTAATTATTCTAATTATGAACCAATTATTTTACATTAACCACGCTCTGCTACCAAAATTGTTATTAAAAATGTTTCGTGGATTCTAATTAACTGTTTATTTATTCAATAAATTTTACAACAATTAAAAACTAAAGAATATAAATCTTAATTATTACATCATAGCTCCCCCCCCCAAGGCGTTAAAGGGTTAAGGAGGGAGGGAATAGCACTAAAGCCTTTCAACTTAGTGATCGCGCTATTGCCATATTAGCAAGGAATCGTATCTAGCGTCATCCTCGTCCGCATTAAAAGTGGCAACGCAGTGATCACTGCTGTTAAAAAGAGTTAAACGCTTCTATTCCCATGAACCCAACGAAAATTAATTTTACTTACTATTCTAAAAGTGTTATATAGTATATACAAGAAGCAATTTCGCATCTTAAAATGTAATTTCACTTTCAGAATAATAAATTACTAATAAAACGTTATATCTAATACTGGCGCTCTTGTAAATTTGATAGGTTACTAAAATTATAAGCCCTTGTTATATGAGTGAAAAGTAGCTTCATAAATAATATTCTCTATATCAAGTATAGAAACAAATAAAACAATTAGGATAAAATCCCTCGGAGGTCTTTGTGTTCAGAGAGATGAGTGGAAATTCGAGAAAGGCAAAAGGAAAGGTAACCTCTCTAACCAATTCCCATCCACTCTGAAATATCTCCCTAAGGCTATCCTATTCACAAATATGTAAACCGCATTTTAGAAAATGCAGTTGAACTCAACCTTGCCAGTTCAAATAGAAAATTAATTTTTCCTAATAAAAATAACATTTAAACATTCAGGTGGATTTATGAAGTAATTTATCAGAGTAACTTTCATTTACTTTCAATTAATCAATAAAATCTACGTATTTTGTTTGTTTTTTTATTTTCCCAGTGGCTATTTGATTTTCTCGGTCAAGCAAATAGTTCAAAGAGACTATAAAATGAAAATCAAACCGAATTTCAGTAACTAAGTTCACGCTATTTATATATTAAAGGTATACTTACCTGTCGGTAAATTTATTTAAAATTACTCATTCCGCCTCGCTGGGCTGATCGGCCAAGTGTATAAAATTTCAGTCAGTTAAATATTATTGTTTTGTTTTTATTTGTTTATTTGTTATTTGCTTGATTGTAATTAGAAATGTTCGAAAATCGGAGAAAAATCATTTTCAAGAAGAATTTTAAGCTATCTGGAGTGCAATACCCGCGAACTTAAAACGGATGGTCGTATAAAGCTCAGTGCCTGGAGCACCGAGGTAACTTTCACCGATCGGTAACTTTTTGCCTCTAAATAGCTTAAGTTTCAAATTTCAAGGCTCTGCTTCTTACCGAAAACGATATATGAATGATTAAAATATTTATTTACGACACTCCTAATTTACACCCCCTTCCTTTATTTCAATTTTATTCAACTAATAACTCATAAGACTTGATAAGTTCACCAATTTTTAGCAAAATCGTTAGAGCCGTTTTCGAGAAACCGATTCTATATATATACAAGAATTACTCGTTTAATATAATAGTGCCTGGAGCACGGAGCGATGCTCGGTAACTTTTTGTCTCTAGGAGATTGTGAAACACCACCAACTCCAACCTAATTTAATTTTAACAATGTTTCACTATAAACCAACACCGCGTTCCCTAAATTTTATTAAATGGCTTAAGCTTCAAATTTCAAAGTTCTTCCACTTTCCGAAGACGAGATATGAACGTTTAAAATATTTATTTTGCGACATGACTAATTTACACTCCCTTCTTTTATTTCAATCGGATTCAAATTTATACACGGCTAATATCTCATGAGACTTGATAAGTAGGTACATCAGTTATTAGCGAAATCGTTAGAGCCGTTTTCGAGAAACCGATTATATATATATATGTCATTAGAGGTTTTTCGGGTTTCTCCGCGTGGATTTGAGAGTTTTACTCGACGTTTCGGCTCTCCTTTTGGAGCCATTTTCAAGAGAGGGGGTGGGTGGTCTACGTGGTCTTAACCTTGTAGTCCAAGGTTCGTTTTGGCGGGTGTCTTCCGAGTGAATTTCTTCAGTCGGAAGGTTGGGTAGATTTGGATATTTAGGAAGTTTTGGGTGTTTTGTGGTTGAAGGTGTATTACTTACATTATGGTGGCTGACGTCTCGGCTGTTGCTGTCTTGAGAATGTTGGGCACTACACTCGATACGTTCACTGTCACTGTTTGTAGGCAACAAAATGGGGGGGGGGTCAAAAAATGAAAAATTTTGCGATTGGGGCAAACTCAACCAAATTTTGTATACATAATCTGTGGATCACTAGAAGGCTAGAAATGCAAAAACTAACCATCCAAAATGGGGGGTGGAATAGGGTGCGGAGTGGGGTGCAGGGTGGGTGCGGAGGTAGAATGGGGTTGGGGTGCTGGGGTGGGGGTCCAGGAGGCGTAGCCTCTTGCTAGCTGAGACGCCCGCCCAAGGCGGGGTTCTCAGCTAGTAGTGTATAATATTATTATTTTAATGATATTAATGCAAAAACGTGTTTCACCAGAAAAGTCCAAAACCTGTAATTCACAATTGGCTTTCGCAATGTGTAATGAATAGGGATAAAGTCGAAAGTAGTTGTGGATGGGAGTCTTATATATTGAAGGTCATGGAGAAGACGAATTCGGTAAGAGAATTTCTCTGGAAGTTTTTTTGGAATAAAGAGAGTTGGGTTAGGCTAAAGATAGCCAATTTAACGAAATATTATTATGTAATTTTGTCTCTCTTATTGATTTCCCAATAGAATTTTCAAAAATATTATTAAGTGAATGCGTATAATTTTGAATTGAATATCGAAATTGAAATTATATTTAACAAATCTAAATTCGTAAAAAGCGAATGAATATCAATCCTTGGGGGGTTTCAAAAGAGCTGGTAAAGTGGGGGAGGAAGATATAAAAAATAAATTCAAATCAATTGATAAGAAAATTTGATTCGATTATAATATAAAAAAAAGATATAAAAAATGAAAAAAGAAAATATTCAAGACGAAAAAAAGCTTAAAGCGAGTACCTATATATTCATTAAATATATGTATATGTTTATTTGCATCAAGCAGAGAACAACCTCATTGATTTCTCCTTATAAGACTTTACTTTGAAATGCTTTTTCTTACTCTATATTGGTATATAGGCTTTAGTTGATATCAATTGCTTATGAGCTTGAATTAATTTCTTATATAAATATTTCTTTTTTTGATATTAGCTAATAATGTAACTCTGTAACACACATATATAAATATATAAATTTTGAAAAAATTATTTTAAATTTGGAAGTTTTTTTTAAATTTTTATAAAAAGGAGAGCTGAATCTAACAGCTCCATATTAGACTATACAATTTCAATCTAACTCCGTTCCAGGGTTCAATATAAAATGAATTAATATTAGTACTCATAGCAGAATTCATTCAAATTTTATATAAGTACCAAATGTAAAAACATTTCTATGTTGCAAAGATATTTAACTTTAAACCAAAATTAATTTTTCAAAATATCTAATTTATTTGCCGCTCCTAGTAAAATTATTAAAAAGATAATATATATATTAAATATATACAGAATTTGTCACGCATTTTGATCCGAAAAACCAGGTATTAATATTTTAAATACTTTTTGGATTATTCGTCTTTGCGGGGGTGGAATGGGAGTGAGGAGTGAGGCGGAGTAAGGTGGGGGTGCAGTGGGTGGTGCGAGGTGGGGTCCAGGGGGCTAGGCGGGGGTGTGGTGCGCAGGGTTGGAGGGCACGGGGTGGGGTCCGGGGTGGAGGTGGTGGTGGGTGTGGGGTGGGGGTTGGGAACCACCACACTACCCACACCCCTCCAACCCTGCGCACCACACCCCCGCCTAGCCCCCTGGACCCCACCTCGCACCCCACACCTTACTCTGCCTCACTCCTCACTCCCATTCCACCCCCGCAAAGACGAATAATCCAAAAAGTATTTAAAATATTAATGCCTGGTTTTTCGGACCATGGATTCTTATAGTACTCACAAAATAAGACGAAAATAAAGAATACCATTTTTTGAGATTTCGCTTATTTTCGAGATATCCATTTTAAAAAATAGTGTTTTTTTTTTATTTATTTTATTTTATTTTTCATTTGTTTTTTATTGAAACCACGGAAACCATAGTATCACGGGTCCCGTGTGGCGCCGCTATCTGATGACGGATTCTTTAGAACTGACAAAATAAGTAGGAAAGTAAAAATAAAATTTTAAACTACAAATTTGAACTGAAATTGAGTTTATGGACCGTGATTTCTCAAAATGTCTCAAGTGAGCGCCAGTGGGCGTTGGCAATTTTCACTTTTAGAACTTTTCCTAGGTTCGGTTCTATTCATCATCTCGGTTCATTTATATAAAAAAAATGGGTTCCCGATCAAACTTTGAAAGGTTCGGTTAAGATATATTCAGTTCGGCTCGTATATCTTCATTTTGGGCTGGTTTTTAGGCGTTTAGGTTGGCCCGAAATGAAGATATAGGAGCCGAACTGAATATATCTTAACCGAACCGGCAGCGACTTTTACATGTTCGAATTTTTTGGGCGTTTACTAATTATTTTTTAATTAATTATTTTCTAAAAGAATTCGTCGTCAGTAGCGGCACAAGGGACCCGGAATACTACGGTTTCCGTGGATTCAATAAAAAAACAATTGAAAAATAAATACAAAAAAAAACACTATTTTTTAAACTGGATATCTCGAAAACTAAGCGAAATCTCGAAAAATGGTATTCTTTATTTTCGTCTAACTATAAGAATCCATCGTCAGATCGTGTCGGCACAGTTACCGTAGAATTGCCCTAAATTTTGAGCAAGATTTGTATTAAAATTTAAGCTGGGCCTATTTGGTCTATTTAAGTGTATGTCGAGTTGAGCACTTTCTTGACAATTTCAAAACTTGAAGCCTATATTGTTTATTTATAGGTGTCGGCGACTAAAGGTGATCGGTTTTTTGATGGGCTGTGAGAGAGAAAAACTATTTCTGTGTATGCCCAGCTCTCAGGAGTTTTTTCTACGACTGTACACGTGTACATAAAAGCACTGTGTCTGTGAACAGCAACACAGTTTTGTCATAGCAACATCCTCGCATGTATAAACACTTCACCAAGCCCAGTTGTATGTCGGTTTATAAAGTCTTTGTTAAAGTTAACAAAGGGTAAAACCTTAGAATTCACCTTGATGACACGCCCTTTCATCTGATTGGCCATCCGGTCGGGTACAAGGTGAATTCTAAGGTTTTACACTTTGTTACCTTTAACAAAGACTTTACAAACCGATATACAATTGGCCATTAGTCGAGAAATTTTACATTACAATAATTCGAGAACTAATACCCTCGTGAATGTTTGCGATAAGCTTACCGTTATGCTCCACTACGAAATATTTATTTTTCAATTAAATCTATAGATCCGTTTTTCTATAATCGATTAATATGTCCCTCGCGACAGTTCGCCACTCTAAATTTGAAGGTTTATATTTAGATTTAGGCACGGTTAAGGTTCCTAAAATTTTGACGTGTTGATCATAACTTAATTGAGACGAATATAAAGTTTCCCGAGAAACGAGTAACACCTTAAGGGAAAACTTCCATGACATTGTCAAAACTCGCAGCAAGACAGGAATTTAAAATTTTGTCTGGATTTGTTTATTTATTTATGTGAAAGTTGACTTAGGAGAAAAGTTGTATGTAACTTGCATACTGTAATTAAGAATTTAGTGTTGCTTCAATGTATTCTGAAAGGGAAATTATTCATGATTTTTCGATTGATTAAATCAAAGCTTTTGTTTCAAATTCCAGGAAAATATTAATAGATTAGCTATTGTACTAGGATTCGCCAAGCTATAGAACATGAGGCTACTATTTTGGTATTTAGGGCTAGAGTATTAGAGGATAGCTTTAGAGGAGAACCTAGCTCTATCCTCTCTCTGAAAACAACAATAGTGGTGTTTTGAGCGGGTCATTGCTTATGCTTATGTTACTTAATCACAAGACTGTTTGGTAACAAGCTTTACGTTAGTTCGTTGAACAGATTTTTTCAAAATAACATTGATCGATACACTCGTCGGGCTTCTACGATAACACCAAAAAAGAAGATTGTAGAAAGTTCAATTTTGTTCTAAAAAGTTTGTATTTCTAAAATGAAGAACTTTTATACTTATCTAATTCCTAATTAATAAAGTAAAGAGAGTGTAGTTTCACAATGAATGAAGTAAAACTCAAAGAGGTTTATACAAACTTAATATATTTCAGGTTATTAGTCTATCATCAGTAGTTTACAGATTAAAAACAGTTTTTAATCTGTAAACTCCTGATGATGCTCTAATAATCCGAAATATATTGAGTTTGTATAGACCTCTTTGAGTTTTATTTCATTCATTGTGAAACTACACTCCCTTTACTTGATTAATTAATATCATGTTTCACCTAAAACCTACACCACTTTCCCTAAGTAAAATATCTAATTCCTTATATTATACATATAAACTTTTATTTACTGTTAAATTCCTTAAGGTAGTTCTTTCACAAATGGAAAAGTTTAAGAAGTCTTCGAAACTTGGAATATAAATCATTAAAAGCATAATAAATACACTGTTAAAATTTGAAGACGATTTACCACACCAAACATGAAATAATTGCAATTAAAAATGAAAAATTTGACATATGGTAGATTGGGAAAGGGTGGGAAAATGATCATTATTTTATTTTTTTTTCATTTAAGAAAAACTAATATTTGTTAGAATAATATATTTGGAGTAACTTAAAAAAAATTGAAATTATTATATTACCTCGTAGTTTTGATAAAAAATAAAAAAATAAAAAACATATTTGGGAGATTATTTTTAGTGGAGGTGATATAAGATTAATCGCTTGGAATCGATCAATTAATAAAGAGGATATAGTATTGTGAGAAGTACAGTCACGTTAAAAAACATAACCTAAAATTTTAGCACCGTTCATATGTATAGAGTAGTTACGAGGCTGAAACTTTTTGTGTGGCTTGTCACGAAAGAACTACCTTAAATCTTGATAAGTATTTAATTATTTTAATGAAGATAGGATTAGATTATATGTTTTAAAATATCATTTTATAATGATTATAGGAACGGTTAGTATTTTAACCATTCTTATGTTCACTATCTCCATCTCTTACAATCAATATTAATTACACGCCATTACTCATTTAATGGATTAAAGCTATGATTCTTAAAAAAGAAATAACAGTAGAAATATCTCCAAGAGCTGCTCGATTAAAACATCTATCTCCGACTCCTCCCCTCCATTCCTCCCTTCCCCTCACCACCCCTCCTTTTTCGCACCTTCTGTTTGATCGTCAAATGCAAATGAGCTACTCGTGAATAGACCAGGTGGACTAAAAAGAGCTTAGCGTGTCTTAAGGAAACAATAAGATCGAAAATGGAAGGGTGTTGCTTTATTAGAATGGGGTGTTGTGTTTACACAGGGGTCCAACTTAATTACTATTTAGATCAAAAGCAAAGGCAGTTTCGGGTAAAAGTCTTTTGATTAGTTGATTTAACCCATAAGATAACAATGTCTTTTTCATTCTTTTCTTAAATAAATTAAAACTCACACTTAAATAATATTCTGACTTTTTAAGCGCTCTCTAAATGACTCTCATTTACCTCGCATTAATAACCCGTACAGAACCAAAATAAAACCAAAATACAACTATTAAAAAAATGATTGGACAATGGTGGCAAAACAGTAGTTAAATTTTATTTGTTTCATTGTTTGGCACATTTCTAATTCTAATTATAGTTAACAACCACTTATAGACCAAGCATTTAAGTGTGTAACTTCTTGACAACTACAATATTTCAAGAAGAATAGTTTTTATCACTAAAATTTCACTGTTGCCTAAGAATTAGTTATCTGTACTATCATTTGATAATTAAAAAGAAAGTTGCTAAAGAGTTGAGATATCATGTTAAATCTTTTAATTAAGGTAGTTCTTTAGCGACAATCCACACAAAAAGCTTTAGCCTCGTAATCACTCTATACATATGAACGGCGCTAAAGTTTTAGGTTATGTTTTTTAACGTGACTGTACTTCTCACACTATTATATCCTCTTTATGAATGGATCGTTTCCAAGCGACTGTTCTTATATCCCCTCCACTAAAAATAATCCCTCAAATATGTTTTTTTTTTTTCAAAACTACGAGGTAAATAATTTCAATTTTTTTTTAAGTTATTCCGAATATCTTATTCTAGCAAATATTAATTTTTCATCAAGATGGTGAAAGTCCTTCCATGAAAAAAATAAAATAATTATCATTTTCCCACCCTTTCCCATGCTACCATATGCACAAATTCCATTTATAATTGCAATTATTTGATGTTTGGTGTGGTAAATCGACTTCAAATTTTAACAGTGTGTTTACTATGCTTTTAATGAATTATATTCCAAGTTTCGAAGACTTCTTAAACTTTTGCATTTGTGAAAGAACTACCTTAAATTAATAAAATAGAGAGTGTGTACGTATGGGAAACATTTCTTACTTGGGGAGTAGGTGAAAGTGGTTATATCGAAAATACAAATAAATATATAATAATAATTGTAATGAGCTATTAGTGGGTTTTAAAATAAAAAAAAAATGTAAAATGGGAGTGTGTGTTGGCTTGCCCACAGAAATTAATTTTAAAGAGGATACTTTTATTCTTATCACTATTAATTATATTTAAAAAAAAATCTAAAAAATACGCTTCTAAAAAGTACAAAATAATGTAATACAGTAAAACCTCGTTTATCCGGATCGGATTTGTAGACATTTTTATTTTAATAAAATATTCACATGGATAATAATTATTAACTCTGATAGGAAGATTGTAATTATAATGTGACAGTGGACCAATTCTTTGAAATGAAATGATGTGAAAAGTTATTTTATTTTTGTTAACGTATGCATTTTTTTAAACAATTCTATGTAATTTTGATTTAACATGTTTTTTTTATCGTAATAAATTCAAATTCGATTTGAGGATTTGTTTTGTTTTTAATACCCATATATCCGGATTATACGGTTTGCCTTTGGTCCCAGTTAGTCCGAATAAACGAGGTTCTACTGTACTTAATCAAAAAGTGTGAGGCGCAGAAACATGTACTTTTAATTAATTTCGACAAAGTGCCCCACGCTTTTTGATTAAGTATTACATTATTTTGTACTTTTTGGAAGCGTATTTTTTAGTGTTTTTTAAAATATAATTTAATTTTTTTACTTTTTAGTCTTAATTATTTTTATAGAGAATAGTTTGCGGAATTTAACAGAATGAAATGTATTTATTTTTATTATTTTTACATGATTTTTATATACATAATTTCATTTCAATTGAGTAGGTAAACCATTATTTTTATAGAGAAATATTTGCGGAATTTAACAGAACAAAAGTCACATTGATACATTAATAGATAAATCCATCTATACATACAGACACACAGGTGAAGCTAATATAAAGCGTGTAAAAAGTTGTGATGTGTGAGATATCTTTTGTGGGTGAAAATTAAACGACACCGATTACATCTAGTAATTGAAAATATGGCCGAACTGATTTTATTGGTTTGTAGGTTTTGATCATTGAACTAGACGGGCACTGAGGATGCTGTTATAAAAATATGTCAGCGAAACAGAACCATGGACTGTCTATCTATTGATGATTTAATAAACTAATTATAATACTATATAGATAGTGTTTTAAATTTTATTATCCATCTCCGATTCATAAAAAGCTGATAATCGAATTACAAATATGTATATATAGGGTGGGCCATCTAACTAGAAAACTTTGGAATTTGAATAGGCTATAAAAAAAACTAATGGATATTTTTTCAAAATTATAAGTTTATTAGAAAGATTGGACATTTTCATTTAAGAATGAATACAACATCATTCAAATGACTGCCACGGCTGATCTTGACAGTACCCCATCCGATCAACCCAATTGAAAATGTACTGAAAAATTGGGTTGATCGGATGGGGTACTGTCAAGACAGACCGTGGCAGTCATTTGAATGATGTTGTGTTTCATTCTTAAATGAAAATGTCCAATCTTTCTAATAAACTTATAATTTTGAAAAAATATACATTAGTTTTTTTTATAGCCGATTCAAATTCCAAACGTTAGATGGCCCACCATATATAGGGTGGGCCATCTAACTTTTGGAATTTGAATCGGCTATAAAAAACTAATGAATATTTTTTCAAAATTATGAGTTTGGACATTTTCATTTAAGAATGAAAAACAACATTTTTGTTTCCAAAAATTGAAAAGGATGACATGGGTGACATTTGGTTTCAACAGGACGGGGCCACTTGCCACACAGCCAACGTAACAATCGATCTTTTGCGCACTGTTTTTGGAAATCGAATAATGATTTTGTGTTTCATTCATAAATGAAAATGTCAATCTTTCTAATAAACTTATAATTTTGAAAAAATACATTAGTTTTTTTTGTAGCCGATTCAAATTCCAAAAATTAAATGGCTCACCCTATAAAATAAAAAGGAACATGCCATATATAAGTTACAATAATAAAATGAAATTTAAAAGGTTGAAGGCAGACTCAAATTTCGGGTCTTGACGCTAATTATATAATAACAGTCTTGTTACTAAAATTTAACTAGCATAGAACTATAATACAATATCCCGTGCTCTACGGGAATTAATCAACATAAAGATTGGAGAAAAAGTGAAAACTTTTTCAAGAATAGGTACACAGTTAGAGAAATTTGTTGATGTCGGAAGCATGAGAGAGCAGCTTAAGGGAGTTCGGGACAGCTTATCTATCTGGTTGATCTTCGAAAAAATCTTTTGTATTTCTGCAGAGTGACAACGTCTGCCTACTGAATTTTATAATTAAAAACATTGTTAACAATGAGGTTAATCTATATAATAAAAATGAATTTCTGTTTCTTTGTAAGCGCAGATCTCTCAAATGCCTGCACCGATTTGGCTAATTTTTTTTTAAATGTTCGTAATAGTCCAATTCAGGTTAATACATAAAAAAAATTGGAAAAGTTGCCCGGAAAATTGGAAAATTCAGGAAAAACGAAAAAAATCAGGTTAGCCAACATAGCTTGCCAAACAAAAGAACTAAACTAGCAAAAAAACAAGTGTTGGCGGCCCTGTTTGTAAGATTTTTGAGTGTCATCATTCTCAATAGTTCTAACTACATTATCGTTGAAAAAGAATTTAATATTGCAACAAAGATTTAAAAAACTATCTATTTTTTTAAAGTAAATTTAAAAAAAAACGTCATGATAACTAAATTTTTGAAAAAGTTATGGTTATTTAAAAAAAGCTATTTTTTTCAAAAAATTCCTAACTTCTTTTGGGTTGGGTGAAATTTTTTTAAAAAATTCTGAAAACCGTCTTTAATAGGTAGAAAAAAATTTAATAAGTTTCAGCCAAGCTTTTGATTATATATATAGATGAAAAATATTTAATTTAAAATAAAATATGTTATTTAAAAATAATTTTTCTTAAAAATACCCTTGGGAATCTCACCTCATCCTTTTTCTATTGTATTTAAGACCCTCAGCCATTTCAAAAGAACTAAGTCTTTTGGCTTTTGTATTCGAGCTCATTCATTCATTTCAATATTATTTAAAAATATTGAAATTTTTAGCTTTTTAGTACATTTACTCTTTAGAAAACTGTGGATTATTTATTTGCAAATATCTAAAAATTAATTTCAAGATTTTTTGTAATCCGACCCCCCCCCCCCCTCAACTATCCAAAATGTGAGTGGGGGCAAAAATTAAAACTCTCTCTGATCTTGATCAAATTTTGTAGAGTTATTCTCTATTACTTTAAGAAACTATTCCTGTAAAAATCAACTATCAAAATTGACTGTATGGAGGCGAAAGGGGGGAGGGGGGGGGTCAAAATATAGAAATTTTTAGCTTTTTTGTACATTTACTCTTTATCTATCTAAATATTTGCTAATATGTATCTAAAAAATAATTGAAAAAACATACTTTTTCTCCGTAACTAATAAAACATCAATAAAGCAGCCACGTGGGGGTCCAGGTGGAGAGCCCCCGAAGGCGGGCCTTGAAGCTAGTTTCGAATAAAAATCTTTGTTTTGATAATATTAATAAAAAGAATATTGAGATAAATTTTTTCTCATTATAAAAACATTTATTTAACACAAAAACGATTTCAAGTAATAGAGTTGGAATTCTACACTCGTGCTTTTGTTATATTTTGTTGGGTGCAAATAACTTTTTATTTTTACATTTATGAATAACTTAATTAACTAGACTGTCAAATCCATTGAAAAATGTTTCATTCGATTTATAAAAGTTGAATTTTTGATATGTATAAATTTGTTGAAAATGGTATAATGTGTATAGAAGTTAAAGCCCTTTTAATATCTCGGTCCATTTACTTCTATCCTAAAAGGACAATTTTCAATAATTTATTTCTCGGTAATGGGACAGACAATCAACTTCAAATTTCAGGAATAAATATTTAATACATCAATGATTCGATGGTAAAAATTTGAGAATTTTCTTATAAAAATTATAAACAGTCCCGAACCCCCTTAAGACTTCTATAATGGCTAGTCATAGAGTCATAAAATTTTAATTTTTTTTAGTGATTGGCTTCAAAAGAAACACAAAACAGAGTTTCGGTTCAAATTGATTAACCGGGAGTATCGTTTTGCATTTGTTTTTTAATTTTCCAGTTAATTAATTTGAAAGGGTAAAATAGGTAGAATGATATAAAAGGTTAGGTTAAGTGAAAGTCGTTTGATGCACACATCAGTTTATTTTATTTTGATTCCGAAATGATCTATGATTTTTTTTTTTTTTTTTTTGATTTTATGAAATTGCGGTACTAAAATAAAACTGTGTTGGATGATTATCGTTGTGAATGTTAGATTTTTAATTTGATTTTTAAATTAGAGGTTTAGAATACTTGATTAGAACGCGGCTGGTTTATCAGAGAAACGATCGAACCGGGCGGTAAAGCACTTTTTACCACACCCGCTACCCCTTTACGAGCTCGCATTGCTATAGAATTTTTAATTAGCTACGTTGGAGATTATATTCGATAATTTCGTTGCAATATTTTAATTATATATATAATATTTAATGATTAATTATTTTTTTCTTAATATAGTACTACGTGGATAGAATTAGGTAGTCTGCAGCTAGTCTATATATATATAAAATTAAGGTTTTGTCTGTACATTGCTCCAAATCACTCCAAATTTTGGTTGCACACGTTTCAAGCAAAGTTATGAACGAAAACACCCTCAACAAAATTCCTGTCCGTATGTATGTATGTATGTATGTTTGTTTCAGTGGTTTCCGAAAAGTTGCTCACGATTCACGTAAAAACGGCTGAAGGGATTATTATGAAATTTCATATTTACATCAGATGTCTTCTAACTTACGTTTCTAGCTATAAAACGTTTTGATATTTTGACCCGAAAAGGGGGTTTGGGGGGGCGCACGAATGAAAATTATCAAATAACTCCTAAACTATTAACCCTACGGCAAATTTTATAATAAACAAAGTTGTAGGGTATGTGATTTCTGACAACATTTGTTTAAAAAAATTTCCCCAAAAACTCACCCAAAAAGGGGGAGGGTGAAAAAATATGTAAATTCTTGCCCTTGGAGCAAACTCAACCAAATTTTGTATATATAATCTGAGGGCCCCTAGAGAGCTAGAAATGCAAAAACTAACCACCCAAAATGGGTGGGGGGGGGGTCAAAAAATGAAAATTCTCGCTCTTGGACCAAACTCAACCAAATTTTGTATACATAATCTGTGGGTCACTAGAAGGCTAGAAATGCAAAAACTGTGGTTGGAATGGGGGTGGGGTGAGGAGTCAGGCGGAGTAGAGGTGGGTGTGCAGAGGGGTGCTGCGGGGTGGGAGCTACAGGGGGCATAGCGGGGGGGGGATTACTGGGTTAGGGTGCGGAATGAATGGAGTGTTGGGGTGGTGGGGTGGGGGCGGGGGTGGGGCGCTAGGTAGGTTTTGGGGGGGGGGGTCCAGGGGCGTGTCCCCTGGCTAGCAAGAGGGCCGCCGAAGGCGGCCTTGCAGCTAGTATATAATAAACTGACGTGTTCTGATGTGGCCATCCACTTGACTTTACAATACAACCTGGCCCCTCACTTATATTTAATATTTAATAAAATTATTTATAATCATGTAGGGGAAGGGAGGTTGGTTTTTGCATTTTAAGACTCCTGGGGGCCAACTGATTATATATACAAAATACGGTTGAGTTTGGTACAAGAGCCTACATTTTCAGTTTTTGAACCTACACCCCCCCTATTTTGGGAGGTTAGTTTTTACATTTTTAGATTACTTTGGGCCCACTGATTATGTATACAAAATTTGGTTGAGTTTGCTCAAATGGCCTAGATTTTTAATTTTTAACCCCCCCCCTTATCACCCCTCTTCATTTTGGGTCGATATGCACCATATCTAATCAGCTCTTAATCTCAATGGACCAAAACTATGTGTGAAATTTGGTTTCGATATTCACACTAGTTTTTGAACTAGTTCGTCCACAAAAATTTGGTAACGCACAGACTAACAGACAGACAACCAAACTAACAGACATTTTGACAAAACAATTATTATCTCAAAAAATATAATTTTTTTCGATGTTCACTTATTAGGGCTTTTTTGTAGACTGAAATGCCATGGTTTCGCTCAATTTTTTTAATCAAAATAGTTTCAGCCGTTTTTGAGATATTTCGAAAAAAAGAAGGAAAAAACCACTTTTTTCATGCACGATTACAATACTTGACCATACCCTGTATGGTAAAGTAAAAATAGATGTGGAACCCATGATATGCGAGTCTGACTTGCACTTGGCCACTTTTCTAAATTTTATACATTGGTTTTAATAGAAATTTCTCAGGTGGTAAATAAGAGGCTAGAATTTTTATTAAATAAATACCAGCTTTAATAGTTTCATTACTAATAATTATTCTAGTGTAAATAAATAATTGTTTCTCTTAAATACAATACTATCTCAATAAAAGAGCTTTTCTACTCAAGCCAAAGGCAATGCAACCCTCATAAGCACTCACACAATGTTTTTCGTTTTAAATTGTTTAATTAAAACTTTCATTCGGAATACAAATTTCATTTTATAATTTATAATTTCATCTGTCATTAAAGTTTTTGAAACATATGTATTTGATTTATAATAGTATAATTATAAATTAAAAATAATAATAATAAATCTATCATTAAAATTATTTACTTTGATATCGAGGTGGACATTTTAAAATACATGAATTTGAAATACATTTCTATTTTGTACATTTGTATTTAAAATACTTGGGGTCAAATTATTTTTTAATTGGTATTCCAAATATATCGATTTATGTATTTTGTATTTCAAATAAATTTGAATTTGCATAAAAAATATTTTTCAAGCAATATTATAAAAATATAAACTATCATATATCTTTTAAATGTTAGTAGATTTTAGTAAAGAAAAGATTATTTTCAGATTCAGCAGCCATAAATCTATTATATTTACAGAAAATCGTTCAAACAACTTTTTCATCACAGACTTGTATAATAATTACATTTTCCAATAATTTTTTTCGGCCTCAATTCACTCTGTCTTCAAATGTTGATAAATATTATATATTATTTCAAGTCATCTTAAAATCGAAATCCATGGCATCCATCATTTTATTTTTGACTTCTTCAGTTGCTCAACTAAATAACTCAATTGTCTGATGTTGCTGAAACTATAAGATAAAACATATCAATAAATTCAAAATTAATTAAGACAGTTACAATTGTCCCTTATTCTATTAAATATAGCATAAAACATGAACTCAATATCCATTTATCAAACATTAAATCTCTTAACGTTTGGCACATTAAAGGATAAAATTAAAAAGTTTTTGTTTTACCGAGAGTAGCAGAGTTGTTGATTCACAAAGAGAAACAAAGAGGTTGTCCTCTGCTTGATGCAAATAAACATACTCACATATATCGAGATGATATATCTATATAGTATATATATATTATTTGTTTGTTTGAGACTATAGTTTCGAAGACTTGGTCTTCATCATCAGTCTTTTTTAATTTTAAATATTGTTTTTCATTGAGTCAATACCGTATGGATATTGAAAATTTGATGTTTCTTCACTGATGGTCAGTTTAGAATGACGACGGATAATGAAGACCAAGTCTTTGAAACTATAGTCTCAA